>BMAO01036553.1:0-73470 GCA_019973975.1 Trichonephila clavata | reverse complement strand
AGTGCTTCAACAATCGCTGTTCTTGCTCTTGGAGAAATAAACTTCCAACATTAATTTCTTTTGAAACATAATGTCACATAATAAACAACACAAAAATGAAATACTTCTAAAAATTTAAAGCTAAAGACTTTTCAGCTTTGCATTTCACCATTTAGTTCAGCAATTTCTGAGATTCCTCGATATGATGTCTTAAAGAGCGAATCAATTCTGTTCTAAATTACCATCGAATTGTACTTTATAGATTAGGCATTAAATTATAAATTTAACGAATGAGAAAGCACAGAAAGGACTCGAATATAGATAATTAATGCAGCTGCCGAGCTCCTTAATATACTTCCCTTTCACATATCCCCCCCCCCCTGTCATAATTCTGATTATTACGTATTTCAATAGAACTATTCAGGTTCAACAGGATTTATCTACTTAAACTACATTAAATTATGGCAATAAGATAAATATAAAAGGATTGCCAACAAAGACAATATTTATTCTTAACCAAGGATGCCAGATGAGAATATCATAAATTAATATATTAAACTTATTATATAATGTTCTTACAATGTATTCAGTAATATTTAAGCTGAAATTCATATTTAAACGGGGGCGTGGAATTACATTATGCAATTCATCTGGCTGTTCACCTAGACCAAGAGCCCTTGCCCTAAATACAGTTTGCCATTTCGCTCAGCACTATTAAACTTCTCGTTTTAGTGGTATTAAATAAATTAATAAATACTAGGGGTAGGGGTACCCCCCCCCCCTGTCCGCCTAAAGGTGGAGCAACCCTCATTGTACTAATTACACAATTGTTCATACTCATTGCTCGAATTATAAAATTGTAATTTACATGTATTATGAAGTTCTATTTATTTGTTCTTTTTCTCGCAAAATTCGTTCTTGGCTCCCCTCTTAATCGCTGAAGCTGCATCGTGCAACACTTCAGTGATTAAGTCCTGAGATTTTGATAAACCTGCAGCTCTTGTAGCTTCCTGGAAAGTTGAGTATTTAGTTCCGTCGATTGTAAAAAAGTCTTCGAATGAGACAACGCCTTTCTTCTCCCGCAACGATTCCAGACCAGGTAATCGTTGTGGTATTTTTCTGCGAGAGCTTGCAATAATGTACACATTTTTGAAACGAATCGCATGGTTGCCGATTCAGCGCTTACGACACATGCGAAACCGGGGTTGCCAACTTGGCGAGTTATCTTGAACGTTGACTTTGTTGCACTAGTACGTAATAAATTTATAACAACATCTCATGAAAAACTCTTTTTTATATAGAAAGAGAAATGTAAAAATTTAAAAAGTCGAGAAAGAAATTCTACAAAATTCATATTATTGCTATAAAAAATTGTGAATTTAAAGTGAATAATTTGAGTAAATAATTAACCAAACTGCGCCTATAATAAGTGAGAATGTGAATTATACTAACGTCGCTCTATGAAGCAACACGAGGAGTATTGGCGATGGTCATCGTAAATTTGACCTCGGTCAAGTGACAAGAACGACACCTGAGCTGTGTGTAGGAGGGGGGGGGGCTTTTCTTCCCTAACTTTCACACTACATCACATCAACGAGAGGACATTGAGCCTTGACAGATTTTACGTCCATCGGCCTCCTCTACACGATGGATCTTTAGTGGCATCAGGACTTGAGCGCACGTCACTCGGGCCACAAGTTACTGCGCCTATAAATTGTGCGTGTGTGTGCCGTATTGAAATTACAGCCCATTTGGGAATATTTATAGCAATATTCGGTTCCTTTAGAATTTCTGCTTTCCTTAAAAGTTAAGTTCTTAATAGCCAAACCTTCATTTTTTTTCTCTTAATATGCTTTTCCAATTTTCGCTTAGTAAAAAGTGTATATTTCGTTCAATTTCATTTATCTAAAATGCATGATTAACATTGGTTCCGAGATTATTTAACCAGACGTACATTCACTTCTTTCTATAACTTTTTTTTTAATTGAGAACGTTTATAACCTCATGCACCACAAAGCATCACACAGAAGTAAGCGTGAAGCACACACACACATCACAAAGGAAAGAAGGATTACAACACAAACATTTATGCTTCCTCCGAGATTCGAACCCAGGCCCTACGGTACCGCAATCAGCGTTATTAACCACCATACCGGATGGGTGACCTTCTTTGCAACTTGAGCTCGATATTAACTAATGGTAAAAAATTAAACAGATCTTTGCAATCTTATTCTAGAAAAAAAAGAAAGAAAAGAAGAAGAACAATTATATACCTCTACGTAAAGTATACAAACATTTCAACGAAATATGTATCAGTTTTATAATTAACCCTTTGAGATTATCGTAAATTTGATCATATGACAATGATGTATTGAATATCTGAATAATTTTATCCCGCAGTAGAATAATTAGTCCATTCACAATCCTTTTATCCAGGTAAATAAATGATTAAGCATTCTAATGGTTTGTATTCAGAATTATATAATGTATTATTTGCAGCAGGCTTCATAACTTTAAATTGCGGTCAGAGAATGAATAGGATATCTGAGAGGACATTTCATACACATTTTAACTTTAACACTATCCTATTTAATTACTTCAATAGTACGATGTTTGATATAAAGTGCAATAGTTCTGCATAATGATAAGTATAGCAAAATCGATTAAATTAAAAGTTTGATGTTTGAATTTTCTACAGTTTAAATGTTTACTACAATATTGTAAATTACACTTTTATTTACACAAAATTATTTAATAGCTTAAATAACATTAATTTAATTAGTTTCTAAGCTTCGCTAAACTATTTTTTAAAGATAACTTGTAATAACGTTACAGTTACAGTTTTTGTGGGATATGGAGCAACGAAGGCTATTATCCCTTTGTGTAATAGCATTAATACTTCTTTCAGCTTTGTGTATACTCAATATCAGTGACGCATTCAAGGAGAGAAGGGGGGGGGGAGGTGCAAGGGTCCGGATCTCCCCTCGATTTTTTTGATTGTTTATTCCTATGTATAAAGTACGTAAAATTTAACTTGAATTTTTGTTATGAATAATTTATTTTATTGGGACTGAAAGTCAATGAGAATAAGACCAAATATACATGCCTTGCTCTAAATCTTGTTTTAACAATTTCCACTTTAAAACTGAAGAGGATAACTTTGAAGTTGTTGACAGTTTCACTTTTAGGTTCGGAAACTACCTACTGAAGTCCAAAAGAGAATTACTATGACTAATAAATGTCTTAATGGAATACAAAAATATATAAAATCGCAAATTTAATCAAAAGAAAAACGAAGGTTCCATAGTATAAAAGTCTTTTAAGATTAGTATTAACTTAGTAAAACTTGGTCCTTGTCTCGAGCAGATGAGAACATGATCAGACTCTGCGAAAGGAAGATTTTTAGATTTAGTTTTGGAGGAATTCAGGAAAAACGGAACGTGGCGAAGAAGATCAAATTTCGAGCTCTATCAATCATATAAAGAATATGACATCGTCAACTTCATCAAAATACAAGGAAATAAGTAAGCAGGTCACGTTGTCAGAATGGAAGAAGACCGCGCCACTAAAAAAAGTCTTCAATGCCCAACCAATTGGCACATGAAAAAAAGGTAGGCCAAATCTTAGATGGATTGATGGCCTAGAAAAAGATCTCCCAGTTTTGAGAATTGGAGAACACTAGCAGGAAGAAGGCTTGCCCGGAAAAGACTTCTTGAGAAGGCCAAGGCCCATCCTGGGCTGTTGAACCACTGAGAAAGGAAGAATTTACTTTATTAATTAATACTAAAATTATTTATTCAACAATTTACTTTTTACTGCTTTTTGTTACCGACAATCGACAAAATCAAAAGAATATGTTTGGCGGCGTATGGGATACGATAAGAGAATGGTGGATTTTCAACCCTCGACGCTCCCTTGAAAAATTCATGAGTACGTTACTGCTCAATATATACTAAAACGCTATACTACATTTCTTATATTGAATATATTTGAAGTGGGGGAGGTAGCTGAGGCCAGCGTTGCTACTGTTTTGTTCTGGTACCTCTAAATACTCACCTTCTGATGTATAATGCATCCGTCGAGACTCAAAATCCTCACGTAAGTGTGGTGCAGAAGTTTGGAGAGTCGGCTGTCGTTCTCATCACTTGATCCTTGTTACGAGGTCTGTGGTCATTATATCTATTGTGTTACCTTGAAGCGAGATGTCAATAAGAAACGAATCTATAAATTGGATATTTGATTTACATTCGTACCTATATTGTCAAATACAATGCTTCGGCTCTGAACAAATGTTTTCTTTTTTTAAAATTTTTTTTTCGTTTTTGGTTGTATTTAATGAAGATTCAAAGATTAATTGACCTGGTTCCTTTACAAATTATGGCTGCTGTTGTTTCTTGGACATGGTCAGGGACTCGTGGTAGGCGTGTCATGAGTTCGAGCTTAGTTCCTCTGAAGATCCATCGTATAGAGAGATTGATGCTCTTTAAATCTGTCGAGCTCAAAGTCCTCCCGTTGGTGTGTAGTTTGGAGAGGGGGTACAGCTCAGGCGTTGCCCTCGTCACTTGACGATGGTTCAAAATTACGAAGTTCGTCACCAATAGCCCAAGTGTTTCTTTAGAGTGTGACGTTAATAGACACTCACTCCTTTTCACAAATGACTTTCACTTTCCCCTAATATCTTTATCAAAATATGTCTTTAATTCGCTTCGGAATTAAGTCAGTGCAGGTTTATCCATTGAGCGCTTGGGGCGAGTGCCCAGGGGCCCGGATAAGCTGGACTTAACCAGATTTTCCTTGGATCCGCCAGTGCCAAGGGGGCCTGTAGATCTTCTGAGCCTAGGGCTCGAAATGAGCTTAAATCGGCGCTGAATAAATTAACTATCCAAAATGTTCTGTTTTCTAATTCTATGAATGTGTTAAATGTTTGTCTCAGAGTTCGTTCTTGAATGTAATTAGTGCCAACTGAAATATGCAGTATTTTTTTCACTAGGGCGGTGTCATATATAAGTTATGTAATAAGTTAGCCTTCCATTTTTAAGAAACTAATATTCTTTTTGAGTTATTTTCTTAACGAACTATTTTCAAAAGATTACCTCAAAAATTTGAAATTAGTTATACTTTGTGCTCGTCAATATTTTTTGAAATACAATTTATTTTAACTAAATTGACTAAGTCGATATCTGTCATTTGAAAGTGTATTTTCATCTAATATCATTTCGAATCATTTCACAGTCATTCTTTCCATTTGTTTTGAAAATATTAAAATATTCCATCTGTGTATCGAAAATAATAACATGCTTATTACTTTACACTGTCGTATGCTTATTATTTAAAGATCTGAGAAAGAAAAGAGAACCAATCATTATTATTTTTAGATTTTCGATCGTATTTTATTATTCTTATAAACATAATAAATACTGTAAAGTTGCCATAAAAATAAATTTTTATTATCTTCACAAAAAATAGATAACTGAACAAAACCTTCTATCTATTGTTATATCATGTACTCATACCATTGTATAGCGATATCTTAAGTTAACGAATAACATTGTTTGGTGACGTTTACTGATTGCTCTTTTCGATCACTCTTGGTTCCCATCAAATAATCATCAAAAATATTTCATTTCTGTTCTAGAATAAATTAAGACGATAATTACTCAAGTTTAAAGTTACGTGAAGAATAATTTGAATATTGCAAGTTTATAGAACGCTTGATTATACCAAATACTTTATTTTATGAAATATAATGAAATAGTTATCAATTCTATTTATTTCAATATTCTTTTTTCACAAATTAGCAGAGCAAATGCCTTGGTATTACAAGAATTATATTAACTTATTATTTTAACTAATTATTTTTATTTGCTTCATAGAATTGGCAATAATTAAACTATATAATTCTTTATAGAGATGAAATGTGTTGTAATTAAGAATAATATATCGTCCTCTTTGAAATTGTATGTTTATTTAATATTATTTGTTCTTGATAAAACATTTTATTGGTTTCATAGCTATAATTTTTTTTACCTTAATTTTTCAAAGGAAATATACTGAATGAACCAAATTATTATTAAAAATATTATGAAGAATTGTAATTGAATTAATTAAAAAATTATAAATGCATTATAATAAATTGCATTGGAATAAAAATAAAGCAACCACTGATAATATTTTTGAAAAGTAAAATTTAAGAATGTATTTTAAACAGAAAATAGAAACTGTATAACCGCAAGTTAAATTCTTATTTATTAGTTTAATTACATGAATTTCACAAGAAAAAAAATTGTAGTAATTTTATACATAAACTCATTTTTTAAAAAATTATCTTTTCAGAAAGTGAAAAAAAGAATTGCCATTTGCTTTTCTTAAAAATACAAATTTATAATTAAAATAAATAATTTTTTTTATTGAAAATCAAAAGAATAATAATTTAAAAATGCAATTATTATTATTTTTTTTTAATAAAACTTAAAGCAGTGAATTTCTTAAAAATACATTAAATATTTGTAAAGAATAAAAAATTATTTACTATATATTTTTTATAGCTATATGAGCACTAATCTTTCTTCAAAGGATGTATATTTTTTAAATTTCCGCTAAATTATAAAAAAAAATATGACAAGGTTTATTTTATGACAATTGCATCCTAGAATATCATGCTTTTTAAATGTTATCAAATTATGATTTTTTAAGAAAGAAAAAATTTAAGATAATCAATGTAAAAACAGAATGCAACGCAGATGACCCTGTCTCAGACAGACATGATTTTATAGAGAAAATTTATTAAATCTCCTCTCTCTCTGGTTTGCGGCTAAATAGTGGAGGAAGACGACTTTCTTTGATCATCCAATTTTATACGAAAAAGCAAAATTAAAAATAATTTATTACTTAAAACTATCGCTATCACGTTCATTGATCATCGGTCAATTCTGCCATTACACAAGAAACAGGGTAGAAATTTTTTTTTTCTTGCAGAAAGCTGTAAATGTAGTTTTTCAAAACGAAAAATAAGATTTTAAAATCTGAAATGAGAAGCCAGGTAACGCATGCGCAGTTTTTTTCTTCTCTTCCGCGGGGGAATGAGGATTACCATTTCCCATAGACGTCTTCTGTGTAAGAGTGTGTGAGTGCTTACGTTGTCTGCGTTGTAGAACTAAAATGCCGACACCTTTACGTAGAGATGAAGACTTGTCTGAAGATCAAGAAGTTGCTATTGAAGATGAAGACGACGATTCATTAGCAGGTCAGTTGTTGAATTTAAATTTATAATTTTTTGTTGTCTTGACAAAAATCGGTTGGTTGTTATATCAATCGCCGAAAGTAGTTGAACTTTTGTTTGTCTTTTTTTACGATTAAGTGTTGAGACCATTAGAATTGAAACAAATAACATTTTTAAGTTATGAATTTTCATAATTGCATCGTAATATTGTTTTAAGACTTACGATTTTTCTTCAATAATTACGATGGGTACGCTGCACGTGAAGTCTAGTAGTTTGATAGTAAATCACTTGCCGGTACCCGAAACCACATGGGTTTTGTTTTGATTGTGTCAGGAGAGTTATAATGTTCATAGAACTCATTCCTTTTCATTCTAGAATTATATATACATGCCAATTTAAGCGGCAGAAAACAATGGATTTTATGTATTACCGTAGAAGAAGGACGGGAGGATATATATTAGGATAAGTATTACTCATTAACATATTAATATGGCGTAGCTGGTTGCGTCCGGATCGAGGCTGTGAGCGAGTCCACTGTTTCTTGGGTAGCCTTAAACGGGGGGGTAGGGAACAAGAGTATTGTAATCTTTATGGAAGACGTATCGACTCTAGGGGTCAACTTTCATATTGATTTTATTTTAATACAATGAACTTAAATGGCATATCTTGAATTGTTTCGTCTAGTTTAAAGTTGTCTTTTTAGGAGGTTGATGTCCCAATCAAGTATTTAAAATTTCATATTATTCTTCATTTTGATTTGACATAAAAAGATTCAAGAGAAAATAAAATTACTTCCTATTATTGTGTTTGTACCATTATCGTTTGCGCAAATCGGGTTGACATTAATGCGTCGTGAATCATGTTTACTCAATGGATTCAAAAATGCAATTAATTGTAATTTTGATAAAAAAAATGTAACTTTTTTTGTTTTTCATAAATATAAAAAAAATTGAATCAATTAAAAATTGGTTTAATTTAAATTAATTGTAAGATAAATGTTGATTAATTATAGTTGTTACTCTGTTCTTTTTCAAATTAATTAGTCTTGAGCTTGATGATGTCCAATTTTTGTATCTTATGTTCGATTGTTAACTTTTTTTTTTTTTGATCATAAGATATATATTAAACTTCGTGAATATTTAGTGTAAAAAGTATTAACTTAATGAATGAAATTTGACAAATTTCTCTTGACTTTTCGGATTGTACCAAATTTTTGTCGTTATAATAAGCTGAAAATTTTTTTTATTCGAAAACATTCTGTGACAAAAGCAGTATTGCATTCAAAAACGGACACCTGGATTAACTTCCATTTTATATTTCATAAGATTAGTGAAAAAAATGGATGCCAATTATTCTGATAGTGTTATCCCTAACTAAAACGTGAAGCATTAAATGTAAACAAACTGTATAAACTTAGGAAATAACTTCCACAGGAAAGGTGATAAGGTTTTTCTTTTTAATGAATGTAATTTTTTTGATAACATAAAACCAATTTTTCATGAATAGAATATGCATATGAAATTTTCAGATTATTAACAAGTTGCTTTATCTTAGTTTCTTGTTAGTTTTTCCAAAACAGCATTTTAACTTGTTTTTTAAAATACTGTATTAGCATTGTGTATACATTTTGTTTCAAATATTAATAATAAGATATTAAAATGTCTAATTTTAATTTTGCCTGTTTATCATATTTGATTAACTTTCTCTCTTTTGATTAGCATTACTATGAAAGATATTATTTGTGATAAATATTACTGCTAAATGTATTATGAAAGATCATAATACAGATCAAGAATTTTAATCTGGTTTCTATTTTAATAAATACACTATTTTGAGTAAAGTTATAAAATTTGCTTTTTTCTATTTAATTTTTTTTTTAAATTAGTTCAATTTTGATTTTAATTAAAAATTTCAATCTAATTATTTTTTTTTACTTTTAATATTTTAAATGTTTATTATAATACTACATTTAAAGACAAGTTTCAAGTTTTTTGAAGAATTTTTGCTGTATTATGCTATGGATAAAAGTAATTTGACATAGTTAGCTGTAGAAGAAAACTTATAGACTTGGGGAAAAAAATGTTTTGGCTTTTGAAGTTTTTAAAGGTTATTCAATTCATGTTCATTCTGAAGTAATCAGATGACAAATTAACATTCTTTTGAATAAATTCATGATTAATCTGGAACATTCCATGATTTTTTCTAATTTTTCTTAAAATTAGTATAAAATAAATTCACAAAGATAGTCTATTCAAGGTGAATATATATGATTCTTCCCAGTTAGCTTTTTATTTAACACTGAATAGTGCTTAAATATTTGCATATAGAATGCTAATGGAGGATTTTTCAAAGAACACCCTGGAAAATTTTTAAATTTTTTAGGGATAGTTTTCATATTAATTCTAAAGTATCCAAATATTTGTATTTACCAAATTTTGTGTAATATCATTCAATAAAATGTTTATAAAAATTTTAGTAATTCTGTACATTTGTCATTAATTTTTTAATTTTTGGGGAAAAAAAGGATGCTTAACAAGATTAGACTTAAACAAAAATTCATATATCATTAAAAAAGTTGTTTTCAAAATTAATGAAATAAAGTTTATGAAAGGAATTATATACTTGTAAATACTTGAATTTTTATATGAATGATTCTATTCCTTTTTTCTTGACTCTCTTATTCTAAACATGAAAAATGAACATCCATCCAACATGACTGAAGTATAAGATAAAAATGTATAAACATTTTTTATTTTATTTAGAATAAAAAAAGGAGAATAAATAAGTTTTCTCATTTTAATTCTAATGTATTATATACATATATATTACTTTATCTCTCTTTTATGTTACTAACTTAGTATTTTTATTTATATTTGTAAATTTTATTTTTTGTAACTTAATACTCAAATATTTGTTTGCAATATATTTATTGTTGAAATATATAGGACTATAAACTTTATAATAGTTTTAAATATACATGTGTGGAGTTGATTTAATAAGCAATTCTAATATTTCATTTAATAAATTAGTTTTGAATTTAAAAGGTTCATTTTTCTAGAAGTTTCTCAATTATAAAATATATTTAATAAATAAAAGTATATCCCATGGAACACATAAATTTTAGTACTTTGGTATCGAACACATTTCCAGAATTGTCAAAGTTTTACGATTTATGGCAACCAGTTAATCTAGAGCAATGGTCTTCAAACTTTGTCTACTCGCAGAACCCTCAGAACTATATGGTGTTTTCACAGAACCCCACTCCATCCTTAGAAGAATATTTCTTAAAACAATATTTGAAGTAAATCAACACGTTATAGGCACTTTATGTAAGATGTTTAAGAAAAAGTGCATTTAATATTAAAATTTTTTTTCTTAATATTTCATGAAGAATGGAAATGAATTTTAAAAATACTTTGGAAATTATTGAGGCTTAAAATCACTGTTATTTTCTTGTTACAGCTGCTAATTCTTTGTTTTGATGTCACTGCATATTCAAATAATAATCTACTTAGTAGTCATCCTTCAAAATTTTACATTGGTATCAGAATTTATATGGAGAAACATTAAGAAAAAAAAAATATCCAATTTTTTTTTTTTTTTTAATCTTTAAATACAGTTGGATTTTTATTTTATGAACCTCTACTTTGCAAACTTTTTCCTGGAAAACTTTTCCTTTTTCCAAACGATTTTCTTCGTAAAATAATCCCCAAACAATTTTCCATTTAAGCAACTTTTTCTCTCATGATTTATTTTTTTCCCTCTATATTTTAAAAATATTTCTGAACCTAGATGTGATAAAATAAAATAATTTGAAAAAAATTAACTGAGAGATATTGATTTGACTGAAAATATGCCTGAGATGGGTATTGGTGCACTGTAAAGAGGCAAGGTATATATTGTAAGAAAAAACATTTTTTCTCAAACAAAAAAAAAAACTTAAAATTAATATACTTTAACAGTATTTAAATTTTAAGATGCATGTGCTAATATAGGCCTAAAATTAATGGTTATAAAAAATACATGCTTTAAATTACTTGTAAGCTTTAAAGAAAATGTCATTAAAATTTATCAATTCTAATATAAAACTACTTTTTTAAAGTTGAAAATATAGTGTATATCTGCACATTTTTTTTTCTTGCTTTCCTTCCAGATTTCTTTTTGATGGGCAAGATATATAAAATAAAGATATTAATTTATAAAAAAAATGCAAATAATTGCTTTTTATAGTAATGCATAGTGTTATGATTTTAAAATTGGTTTTATGTGGTTTTTAAAGTATATTGAAAGATGAATCTACATTTAACAAATTTTTATATAACAAACTTTTTCAGTACTTAGCAACTTTGTTAAATAGAAGTCCAACTGTATTTGTATTCTTTGTATTACAATCTTTTAGTTTCTTAAACATTTTCAAGACGTAAAAAAATTTTAAGATTTTATTTTATCCATGAAATATTTATTTATATTTATTTTTATAAGCTATCTTCCTTTAAAAATTTGATCTTTTATAAAAATTAAGATTTTGGTGCTTTGATTAAGCAAATAGTAATCAATTATGGAACCCCTGTTAAAGTTCCAAGGAGCCCTAGGGTTCTTCTGAACCCAGATTGATCTAGTTGAAAGTAAAGGTGGCTATAAATGATTAAATATGTGTTTTAGGGCATCACAAGGGCAGTTGCTAAGAATTTTTAAAATTTAGCGAAGGTTGAAAAAAATTTTTAAAATTTGGCTAAGATTAAAAAAAAAAATTATTAAACTTTTTGTCTATGATTGCCAATACAATGCAATTCATATAAAAGTATCTAAATTTCTGTATTTAAATTTTATTCAGTTGCTTAAAAAATTATAACATATTATTTACATTAAAATTTGGTGATCTTTCTCTTGTTTAAAACATATATCAATCATATAAAATTTTAAATCCTAGGTACAGAAGAAGATGAGATGGATGATGGTGAAGATGAAAACACCTTACCTGAAGATCAAGAAGATCAGGATGGAGATGAAGACATGGCTGGAACTCCACAAGCTGAAGATGAAAATTCAAATGGTGCACCCGAGGAAGTAGAAGTTCCAGCTGTTGATGAAGGTGATGAGGATGATGAAGAAGTAGAAGAAGCTGAAGCTCCTCCTAAGCCTAAACGGGAGAAGGGAAAGAAACGAAAAGCAAGAGGCGACAGTGAAAGAAAGAAAGGGAAAAAGAAAAAGAAGAAAAAAGCTATGTCTGATAGTGCAGAAGTAGGTTTTTGTTTAGGATTATGTTTAAAATGTGATGGTGTGAATGGCATTTAGTACCGAAATTTTTGTTACTGTAATATTTCATATCCACAGCTTTTAAAAAGACAATGTATGAAATAAAAGTAACATACAGAAAGGCCTAAATAAGATTAACTAATTTGGCCTAAAAAAACCCCCTCTGTATGTTACCATTATTAAGCTGTTAAAAATTACCTAATTTTGAATATGCCAAAGTAGCTTTGTGGAGAAATACTGTATATTTCTGGAGTTAAATTATATATATACTAGCCGTTACCCACCCGCTTCGCTGGGTATTTCATGATGTTTTATAAATATATCCTGTTTATATATATAAATTATAGATATATCTAAGTCCTAGCATTAAGAATTCGATTGTATTGAAAAATATACATAAACCTGTAACTTTCACCTCTTAATAAAAAGAAAGGACAAAACAAATTTATATTATCTAATAATCTCTAAAATTGAGTATAGAATGATGTTACTTCCGCAAAACCAATTTTAGGTGGATCTCTACTCCATAAAATAAACACGGAAGCCAAATTTCAAGTCTAAATCTAACGGAGCAAAGACATTTTTTTCAATACCCCCCCCCCCCCCCCCCCGTCATTCCGCTGAGACTCGGTCTCCCAAACACCTTTCTTAACGGTTTCAATTCAACAATAGAAAAATGTAAACCAAATTCCATTATTATAGTCTTTGTAGTTCAGAAGGCAATTTTTTTTGTCAACACGCCCCAGTAACCCCCTGCTCCCCCAGGAGTTGATTCCCGTCAAATGCATTAGGGATCCCTATTCAACAAAAGAAACATGCTTAACAAATTTCAAGTATGCAGGTCTAACAATTCTAAAACAGGATTTTTTTCCTATAACTCCCCTTGACCCCTTGCAACTCTCCTTTTGTGTCGATTTTTGTTTTACTCTTTGTTAGAGGAACTCTATTCCATGAAAGGAACATGCCTAACAATTTTCAAGCAGGTAGATCGAATAGTTTAAAAATGGAAATATTTTTCTATTACGCCCCTTAATCCCCCGAAATGAAACTTGGGTGTTAATTTTAGCAAAACCCATTTTGTAGCGGTTCTGTACTCAACGAAAGGAATCTGCTTACCAAATTTCAAGACTGTACGTCTAATAGTTTAACAATTGGAATGATTATCTATAACCCCCCTTGAGCCTCCGCAAGGCTACTTGGGGGATCTGTTTTCACAAAACCCATTTTGTTGCGGATCTCTACTCTGTGAGAAGAATCTGCTTACCAAATTTGAAGACTGTGAGTCTACTAAATTAAAAATGGAAAAAATTATCTATAATGCCCCTTAAGCCCTGCAACGCCACTTGGGGGTCGATTTTCACGAAACTCATTTTGTAGCGTGTCTCTACCCAATGAGAGGAATATGCTTACCAAATTTCAAGACTGTGTATCTAATAGTTTAAAAATTGGAATAATTATTTATATCTCCCCTTAACCCCCCTTAGGGGTCAATTTTCCCAAAACCTATTTTATAGGGGATATTTATTTCATGAAAGAAACATGTCTACCAATTTTCAAGCAGGTAAGTCAAGTAGTTTAAAAATGAAAAAAATTAACTTTTACATCCCTTACTCCCCTGCAACGCCACTTTGGGGGCTATTTTCTCAAAACTCATCTTGTAGCTGATCTCTACTCTATGAAAGGAATCTATTTATCAAATTTAAAGACTGTGCGTCTAATATTTTAAAAATGGAAAATCTAACGCCCCGCAATGCCACTTGGGGATCGATTTTCACCAAACTCATTTTTTAGCGGATCTCTACTCTATGAAAGGAATCTTCTTACCAAATTTCAAGATTGTACGTCGAGTAGTTTAAGAATGGGGACAATTATTTATAATGCCCCTTAACCCCCCGTAACGCCCCTTGCGTTTCGAATTTCGCAAAAAATCCATTCTTAGCTGATCTCTACTCCATGAAAGGAACATGTCTACCAAATTTCAAGTCTGTAGTTTGATTAGTTCCGGAGATATCGTGATTAGTCAGTGAGTCAGTCGCTTTTCTCCTTTATATATATAGATATATATTTGTCAATTCTTGTCTAATTTTTTCTTTTAAAAATAAATATTAGTGACCTTTGATGATTTTTATTTTTCTGTTACATTTCCCCCTCCCTCTTGGGAAAACAAAAATATTGTTTTTGGAAAAAGCTGTTTTTGTTATTTTTATGATTAATTTTAAAATCGTTTCATTCCAAATGATTTAAACAGAAATTATTAAAATTTTCCTAAGCTTTATTCAAGTTTGTAAATTTATTATGTTAATCTTGATAGTTTTTTCCTATTAACACATCCTTTTTTTCTTTCTTTATAGGATAGTGATAGTAAATCTGCAGGTGCTGCTTCAGATAATGATAGTGATTTTGTTACTGAAAGATCAAAACCTAAAAAGCCTAAAGTAGAAAAGGTTACTAAAAGTTTTGCATTCACATTTTTAAGCAATTAAAGTTTTTACTTAAATGTGAATTATTTTGATTGATCTTGTGTTATTAAAAAGTTGCTTAAAACTTACAACATATTTCAGGGTCAGAAAAGTTCGGCAGAAATCTGTGCAGAATTTAACTTAGAAGATGTTGTACTTGACTATACAGATGAAGATTATGAGACACTCACAAATTATAAACTGTTTTCTCAACACATAAGACCTATCATAGCCAAAGCTAATCCAAAAATTGCTATATCGAAAATGGTAACTCTTATATCTGCAAAGTGGCGTGAGTTCCTAGAAAACAATCCAAATAGGGAAGCTATATTGGATGAAGAGGATAGAGTTGTGGTTCCCAAGCCAAAACCTAAAGAAGGTATTATGAAACTTCTTATCATAACAATAATAAATAAGAATGTTTTATAAATATTTCAAAATGTATTTATGTATCAACTTTTCAGAGTTTGAAAAACCACCTTCTAAACCGAAAAAGTCAAAAAGCCGTAAATCTGTTCCTATGTTGAAAATCAAGATCGGAAGTTTTGGTAAAAGGAAAAAGCACAGTTCGGTAAATATACAAAAAAAAAAAAAATTCTTCAGCAGTTAAATTTTCTTGATGTTAATTTTTAATCTATGAAAAATACTGATACTTTATTTAAAAATGTTAGAGATTGTTATTTTTTAAAAAAATGAATGAACAATTATGTTTTGTAGGAAGAGGATGAAAGCTATAGTGACAAAAGTGATGCAGATTTTGAAGCAGCTCTGGAAGAGGCACAAAATATGAGTCCTCCACCTGCAAAAAAGAAAAGTAAAACTAAGAAAACAAAGAAAAAGAAGAAAACTAAAACGACAGCTAGTTTTCCTGGTTCAGAAGGAGAAAATGATGGCTATGAAGTAAGCATTTTAGATGTGTGATTAGCCCCTCAGGGGGCTCACCTTTAGGTGAGTACGGGTGTCACAATTCCGAGGTGCCCTAGTGATCTTTCCTTTTCCCACAGAGTTTACTGTCTTTAGTAAACACAGGCTTCACGAACCCGGGGTACCCTAGTGATCCTTCTCTATTTTCGACCCTCTTTCTTGTCATTCAATTCATTCTTTCTTTCTCTCTTCCCGTCTAGACCACAGATATTAAAACAAATGTTTGGCGGAGTATAGCCGAAATTGGCTCTTGCGCCAATAAACCCCAAAATCACTCACTCACTTTAGATGTGATTAGATTTGTGAAGCATTCAAGTATAAAAAAATCATTTATATGTGTAATAACTTAAATAAGTTATTTTGTAAAAGAAACTTTGTTAATATAATTGAAGTTAATTTTGATAATGAAAAATTCTAGTTCCTCAAGAAGCTTTTAAATTTTATAATTGTAAAAAAACTAGAAATTAAAATGTTTGGCTATAGATCTGTTTTGTCATATTTGCTTAAGGTAAAAAAAAAAAGAATCAATTTAATTTTGTCTTTCTCCTAATAAAAGAGATCAGAATTTATCATATTAATTGACAAATTTAAGGCTGTTATTGCTTAATGTCAAAGAGTTTGATCTTAAATTAGAACAATTTATAGATAAAGAAAAATGTCCATATTGATTAATGATGCTAGGTACACATCTTTTTATTGTACCTTGTCTAAAAAATTGTGTAACGTCCCAGAAATAAGCAGTTTTTTATTCCAGCATGTAAAGTTTAAAGTCCTTCTTGCATTGCAAAATAGAAAACAAAATTTGGAATACATTTTATACAACGAAAAAAGTATAGTGATGGGATAGAAATCAGTAGTGTTATAAAATACGCTGCTCTATGGTAAGATAGAGTAAAAATGCAATGCCTCTGGAGTGGTATTTAAATATTTGGTCATTTAATATTAAACAGAGGCAATCGTAAGATTAGGGAACAAGGAAATTTATTTAAAGTGGAATTAATATATTGTTACAAAATAGATTAATTACTTTCCTTCTAAAAAGCCTTTAACTGTTTAATTACGTTTTTGTGAAAAGGAAATAGGTTAAATATTAATTTGTTTGCATTCACCCTGTGTTTCTAAAATGCAAAAAGCATTTTAACTGGCGAGAGAAAAAAAAGTTATAATGAACATTTATTAAGCTATTGACTGTTTCTGGGCTTGGATTAAATTTTTCATAAATCTTAATAAAAATTAGTTTTTAATTATATAATATTTGGTTTAATTAAAATTTAAATTATATGTAAATTAATATAAGGTACTGAATTACACAAAAAAAATGGATTTTGTCATTAAATTTTTTAAATGTTATGCATGTTATTTTAAAAAGATTTGCAGTTAATGATAGATATATAAAATTATTTTGAATTGAAATATTAATCAATTTTTGAAATCATAAACTTTTTTAAAATAAAAGCAAAGTCTAATCTTATTATTCTTTTAATTATAGACAGATCATCAAGACTACTGTGAAGTATGCCAACAGGGAGGAGAAATCATTTTGTGTGACACTTGTCCCAGAGCTTATCATTTAGTTTGTCTAGATCCTGATCTTGAAGAGCCTCCAGAAGGAAAATGGAGCTGTCCTCATTGTGTATGTGATGTTTTTCTTTTCTGTTTTTCAATATTTTTTTTATTTATGAAAAATCTTTTTTTTTAAGTAAAAACTATTTAGTAATTCAATTGTTTTTTCACTTTCATTTTTCTTGTATATCCCTAAGTAATGTTTGATAAAATATTTCCGATACCCGTGACTTGAAAGAGGAAAATGAATTTCAGAATTTTGTTATGAGAATAGAATAAATAATATAATGTTTAAAAATTATTAAGTTAAAAAATTTGAATTAATAAAATTTTTTAAATGATTTAAGTCAATTAAATAGTTTAAAATTTGAATTAATATGAAATTTTAAATGATTTGTCAATTAAGTAGTGATTACATGTTATATAATTATTTTAAAGAATTAGTGACCCAAGGTATTTATGATTTATATAATATGCAACTATTAAGGATTATAATTTCCCTTTTTAATTTAACATTTATAATTAAAGATGTTTTACTAATGTGTAATTCAAAATTGTCAGATGGTTAATGTAATTTCAAATGAAAATTATCTGTTTTATAATTTGTTTTTAGAAATGTTTTAAATATTTACTTTTTTAAATAAAAATTGGTAAAGTAAAACAATTTAGAAATGGGATTCTATGATATAATTCTTAAGAGAATTTTTTTTTTCAGAAAATATTTTTTCAAATTATATTTACTAAAAATCTATGTAATACTTATTATTTTAAGCGTATGCAAGATATTTGGATACGTAACTAAAATATGGTCAAACTATTTATAATAAACATTTTTTAAGTAACAAAAGTATTTTTGTATTTTGAAGAGATATTATAATTAATATAATTAAATTTTATAAATAATATTATTGGCTTTGAATTAAAGTAAGGTATAAATTTTAACAGTTTGTCTTTAATATAAAATACTGTATTAAAAATTAACATCAATCCTGTTTGCAGTATATGACCTTCATTAATTTTAATTTTAGTTGATGATTATAAAATTCATTTTCCTCTTTCTTTAAATAAAATATGATCTTTTTTTTTGTTTTTGTTGTTGCTGAGAATGTTACTAAAAATGTCATTTAATTTTTATCAATAAACAAAATTAATGTATTATTGCATAATGTAAATAGGATTTTTTTTTTACCAATAAAATATATTTTCAATGAAGGGCCTGAAAGAGTTTTCTACACGTTAAGTATGCAAATATCATTTGAGTGTTTTTGGTTTTGCGTAATTTTTTATGAAAATTGCTTATATAGTATCTAGCCATAGCTTCTGCCTCAGTTGGTGTGGGAAAGAATAAAATGAATTCACTTTAAAATATAATAAAAGATATTTGAAAATTGTAATATTTTAATATTTGAAAAACCTTTTGCTTTAAAGTGAATTCAAATGAAATGTTTAAAAAATTACAAAATTTTTCTTTGAGATAGCTCAAAGATAATTTGCAGTAGTAAAAACTGGATCTTTTATTTCTATATTTGTCATAAAAAAGAAAATTGGATTTTATAACTGAATATAAATTTTTGACTGCTCTTTTAGTGTTAGCTCTATATTTGCTTTCTAATGAAATTTTTTGCTTGCATGATAATAGTGCTTGTTTATAATTTTTAATGGAAGTCTAAATATGTTAATTTATTGAAGAATTAAAATTTTTTTGGTGTGTAATTTTTTATTTAAAGATTTTTAAAGTTCCTATGTAATATCAGATTAAAGTTTAAATCATAATCAAGTTTAATTTTATTTTTGACTTGTTTATTATCCTTGCATATGTTAAAAATATGACATTCTCAGCATTTGCAGAATCTAAATACTTTTATAATATCACCTCTTTAAAATATTTAATTTTGATTTGAAGCCTTTTTTTTGTCTTGAGTAGAAAGCTTTTTTTTTTTCAATATGCTTTTTGTGTTACTTTATATGTTACACAATATTTCTGTAGCTTAATTTTTGCTGTCATTTCTTTCTCTTTATTACTTATTTTCATGTCATATTGGAAGCATCTATAGTAAATATCTCTCTAGTGTAGTTCTCTAGATATGTCATTTGTCCCTCAGCTGAGATCATCCTATTGTCACATTAAAAATATTTCATCTATTCTGTCCCTCATGAGTCACCTTTTCAAAGTTGGATGCATTGTCTGCTATTCAGGTAGAGTATATGAAGCATACGGACAGGTGAGCAGTTTTTACTGTTACCGTCACAGACAAAAATATAAGTCAAGCATGCTTGACTAGTTGTATGCAGCATAGCAACTCTCCTTTCCATAGCTCGACATCATCCATTGCTCTGAAAAGATTTTAAAAAGAAATTAGACAGACTATCAAATTCTTATTTCATTTCAATCCAGTACTACTTTTTTCAATTACTTTTTTTTTCTTTGGAAAAAAATGTTGCAAAATTTGAACTAAATTGGGATCCATTATCTTTTTTTGAAACAACATCAGTAAAAGAAATTTAAGCTTCCTTGAAGCTAAATGTTTTTTTCTTTCTTCCGATTAATTGACGAAGAAATGAAATATTTTGCAGGAAGGGGAAGGTATACAAGAGCAAGAAGACGACGAGCATATGGAATTCTGTCGCATTTGTAAAGATGGTGGAGAGCTGCTATGTTGCGATAGTTGTCCATCTGCTTATCATACACACTGCTTGAATCCCCCTCTTAAAAATATTCCCGACGGAGAGTGGCACTGCCCACAATGTTCGGTAAGATAAGAATTTTGTAAGATTTCTGTTTTTGAAGATAATTTTCGGTCAGAAAAGAAAGTCATCAAAACTATACAATATCGTGATTAGCTGAGCTTATTTTATTTCTTTTTGTTTTACAATAAAGCTGTTTAACAAAATTAAATCATGATTTTATTTAAAAAGTTATAATTTTTATTTTTATTTGAAAGTTATTAAAATTTTTCGTTATACTTTTATATTTATTTACTATTAATGATCTATTAATTTAGTTTGTGTAAAATATTTCATGCAAATGATCTTAAATTTATTTTTTAATACTTGTTAATGTTTTTTTTGTATGTTTTAATTTATTATGAATATAAATGTTTCTTAATTTCTGATTCTCATTTCTTTCCTTTTCATCTTTTCTATTTTAATGCAATGCTTTGTCATTGTGTCTTTGTCTTGTGAGAAGGTTTTTTTAAAAAAAACTTATTGTATCATATTTGCTACATTTGTGTTTCCACAGTCGGTTTTCATTCTTTTTCTGACATCCAGATAATAGATGCTTCTTAATATGACTATAAATTGCATGTTTTCTTTCTCATCTTATCTTTTTCTGTAATATTAGTTTTCTTTTGAGTTATTCAAAGTAGAATATTTTGTTAATTTTGAATGTGTGTAATCTTGAAACATATTTTTATTGTGTATTATGAGTAATACACTATCCATAAAATTTAAATGACGGTAAATTACCTGAGAAATGTATCATTTTTTTTTCATGTGTTCAGTGAAATGGGGTATTATGAAATATTGTATATTAATGGAGATGTTAAATACTGTTTGTAAGGATTCTTATCTTAGCATGCAGTAATTCTGAAGCAAGAAGCAATGGCTTTGAAAATAAAATATTTTCTTACTGTGTGCTAATTTTTGTGAGAATTAATATATAGCATTTGAATCTTGACTTTTAAGGAGGGGGCTGTTACAAAAGAAGTAGCTATCAAAAAGAAAGTTGAAGATGAGATAAAGGTATGTGTGTTTGAAATTCGTTCATTGGCTGGTCAGTTAGGCCTTAGGAATTGGTTTTTGTACTCTTCCTTAGCATATAAGCATATATTTTTAATAAATTGCTTGGAAATATCTTTTGCTGCACTGTTTTGATAAATTTTTTTGTAATTTTTTTAACTGTACATTTTTAAAATTATTTGTACATAGCCTTTGCTTAAAATTTTTGTACTTATTTTAAACCTAGTAGTGCATTTTCTTTTTTTCTTTTTATTTAATTTAATATTGAACAAAGATAATTACTTTTGTTAGATTTTATTTTCTTTAGTGGATAACTTTAGTTTTTACTAAACTATTAAACTTAAATTTAAAGTGTTTTCTTTTTGTTCCTTAAAATTTAAATGTTTTCAGTTGAAAAGTTTGGGTTATTATTTTTTTGATATATGCAAATATACTGCTATAACTGATAAATAACAGAAACATTATCTGACTCCTCCATATCACAATCAGAATTTTATTTTAAAAATTTAGAATGATATATGAATAAAATATACTTTTTAAAGGCAATTCCTGTAAGTTTTAAATTATTATTCAAGGTTTATCTCAAACATGTATGATGTATACTTAGTAGAGACTTTTTTTTTCTCATTAATATTTATTTTATTTTGTTGGAAAGTTGACATTTCTTTTATTAACCCTCTTGGTTAATTTTCATCATGATCATTAAGGCTGTCTTCAGTTGATGTTTAAGAATTAGGACCCAAATTCGGAATATTTGTTCAGATATAAAAGTATTCAAACATTAATATTATATTCTGGCTTCACTATCCTGTAGTCCTACTATTTTTGTCATACTATAATTTTTTTCAGAGTTGACCCATTTTTTCTTCTATACCGTTATGCTAAACGAGCTATCCCTTTACATGTGCTAAAAGAAAAAAACTAATTATTTCTGAAATATTATGAAATTTTAAAAACACTATATAATAAACAAATGCGAGTTACACTGTCAGAAATTTTTATAAAAATGAGACATTTTTTTCTGTCTGAAAATGTGCTCCACGCTAAGTTCAGCCTCTCATAAATATGGTGAAAACAGCCTTTTTTAAGTAAGAATGCACATTTAATCCCATGTAACATGATTTAGTTTCTGTTTGTAATTATGAGATTTCTACATATTTAAGATGTAATATATTGAAAGATCCCAGTGTTAATTTAATTAATGTCTTGTCATTTTTCTTGAAAAAAGTTCTTATTTAAATGAGAGCAATTGAGACAGATATTGTCTTTTTAATAAATGTTATAGTTACTGTTAAAAAAACTGACTAAATTGAATATTTACTGAATTTTAAACTGAATGTTTTTAAACCATTAAATTACATTTAGTTAATAGAATTATGCATGCAGATTACAAATTGTCATTTTAAATTGGGTTGAACATTTCTGATATCAATCTGGAAATTGCTATTCTATATATGATCAATTCTGTAATAATCTCAAAACTTTTATCATTTTTTTTTTTAGCTAGAAATCTGTTTAGTTTTATATTATTGATCCTAATCTATTTCTGTATCTTAGACTGTATTTTTGTTTAAAACCCTTCATTTGATTAATTCTAAATAGGTTGTTATAAGTTTGTTATAATAAAAATAAAGCCTACAACTTTCAAATTTAATAAAGAAACATCGTATGATTGTTAACAATTTTAATTTTAAGAAATCTGAAATTTTAATTTCTTGGGTTTCAATTCTCTGTTTCAATTAATTGTATCAACTTTTTTTTTATCTTTTCTGAATTCATTGGTAAACAGTAGGCATTTGAAAATATTCTACACAATATTTATTTTAATTTAGTAAGATTTATTTATTGATTGAATGTTACGTTGAATGAAAAGAGCTGAACTAGTTCGTAAAAAATATGCAGTTCCAAAAAATATTAAGAAATGTATATTAGTTTTACCACGGTTTTTCTTGAGCCTTTTTAAAAATATCTATCATGAAGAAATTCACTGTTAATAATTAATTTGATTTCTTATTGTTATAGATTTCTATGACAATTGGTTATTACTTGAATAATTTTTTTTTTTATTTGAACGTTGTGTTTTTTCAAATGCCAAGTCTCTTTTACTCAATTCTCTCACTATCCCAGTTCTGTAAGTTCAGAATATTTCTTTCCAAAAGAAAATACAGCTTATATATGATTATCTTGCAATTTTACTTCTTTTTAGTTTTAAGTCATGTTTATTCATCTCTCTTTTGTAGAGAAATTTTGATTATATATATATATATTCAAGTATTTTTAACTGATAGGATTAAATATTTAAGAATGGTTTTCAATATCAAGATCTGCCATGAATTTTTTCTTCGAACAAATCAATACTTGTAACTTCTGAAAGTATTTTCTTTAATAGTTAGGAATATATACTTTTTAAAATCATTGTTATTATTTAAATATGACCTTTTACTTTCATTTTTAAGGTTGAGCCTCTCAAAGCTAAAGTAGCTAAGATTTTAACTTGGAGATGGTGTGAGATAGTTAAACCAGAAGAAGATGGGAAAAAGGAGGATGAGAAAGATGATGCAGCTGCTCAACCATCTACTAGCAGTAAACCGCAGGCAAAGCCACAAAGAGAATTCTTTGTGAAGTGGCATGATCTGTCTTATTGGCATTGTTCTTGGATTTCTGAAGCTCAAGTAATTGATAATTATTTTTTTAAAAATTAAAGGATTCATTGAATATTTGTATGCATATAAAATTCAATAGTGATGCTTACAAATCAAAATACAGTTTCAGTTAAAAGAACTTTTTTAGTTCTCTTAGTAATTTTCTGAATTTTACTGACACTTGCACTTCAATTTCAAATTTCTTTTGCAATACTTTAAATAAATGTGTTTATAATGTAAAAGTTGATAAAATAATAACTAAATACACAAAATTTAACTTGTGTAAGATTAAAATACATAATTTTTTAAATTTATTAGTTTCCAACATTCAAAAGTAGAATAATTGGTATTCCTTACTTCTAATAGATCATTGTTCATAGTGTGGGACTTATGTAATACTTTTAAGTTTAAAAGGCAGAAAGATTAAAGAAATTTAATGATTTCAATTTAATCAAATATTCTTTTCTAGTTGGAATATTATCATCCTGGATTGTTCCGCTGCTATTGTCGCAAAAATGATATGGATGAGCCACCAGCACTTGATGATGGAAGCAGTGGTTTAGAAGTAAAGAAAGAAGGCAGACGAAATAGGGAAACTTTCCAAAATTTAGAAGAGAGATTCTATCGGTATGGTATTCGCCCAGAATGGTTACAGATACACAAGATTATCAACCACAGGTAAAGAAAAATATTTTAAGAAGTTTAAAATTTCTGAAATTTTTTTTCTTTATTTCATTTTTGATTTGAATTATTATCAGGACTGGAAAAGATGGTAAAACGAAGTACTTAGTAAAATGGAGAGATCTTCCGTATGACTTAACCACATGGGAGGATGGTCAAGTGATTGATGACTTTGAAATTCCAGATTTTCAGAAGGCTGTAAATTACTATTGGGATATAAGGTAATGAGTTAATTTTTAGTGACTTGTAATGTACTAAACTACTTTGTATTTGAGCTTTTTTTTATTATAAATTAATAAAAAATATTTATTAAAACTTTGGCTAACTATAAGTTAACTCAAAAATTGTTTGCTATTTTTATTATTTGAAATAATGATCTATTTGTGAAATATATGCTAATTTTAAAAGAATGACTTGTGATATATTAAGCTACCATGATTTTTTCATTAGTTAATGTACTAACATATATCATATTTTACTTAAAATTAATTAGGAAATTTATTGCTTAATTTTGTTGCCTGCACAGTTATTTTATTGTAATTTGTTTGAAATAATTTTAAAAAATACTGATATGATTTTCATTATTTTGAGCAAATTTTATAATTTTTAATTGAATCATTTAGGGAAAACGTGAAAAGATTTTTTTAGAATGGCCGAAAATAAGGAAAATGATTTAATTAACAACAGTGCAATAATAATTTATATGAAAGAAAAAGTAAAAATGAATTAAATAGGTAAAAATTAAGTCACACATTATGCTTTGTTTCAGAGCCTCTATTGAAAACCAAAACAAAAAATATGGAAAAAGTAAAAGCTCTAAAGGTAAGAGGCCTAAGGATCTTAAAGAGGATGAAGGCAGGCGCTTGACACCCCCACCTGATAAACCAACTGTAGATGTGAGTAAATATTTTAAAGTATCAAATTGCATGATAAGTTTAGTAATTTAAAATCTCTTTATTCTGTTTCTTTTCCTTACCATTTTAATTCTTAATATACTTTTCAGAATTCTTTTATTTAATTCTATATATTAATTTATGATTTAGACTTAAAAAACATCCAAGTTTCAATATCTGTACATAATTAGTGAAATGTTTTTTATGTACTAATGTCGTTTTGTATTTGCTCTTGCAATACTGCAGGAGGAAGTAATTAAAACTCAGGTAACTATTGACAATTTTGTTCATGTCACTATTATTTAAAAATTTATGTTACTTTTTGTTTTCTTAGGGAATTAGAATTTTTTAAATAGTGAAAATCATTAGTGTTTAATATTTCTTGTGTGTTGTAGATCCTTCCCCAATATTTTAAGTTCTTTTTATTTGATTTGCATCTTTTGTTTGAATATCTGCAATTGAAGTGAAAAGTAGTTAATTTTATCTCAAATATTTTTCAAGCATATAATTAATCAGAAAGGGATAAAATATTCAACTGAAGATATGTTGTGAAATAAATTTAGTTGAGGGGGAATAATGAAAGGAAGAATGAGTTTATATTTTGTAAAATATTAAATATTTAATAGAAAAGCCAATTGTTTTTATGTTGTAGAGATTTGAAAAGGATATTAATTTGCATTGGGGGGGAGTTAGTTTTAAATCTCCCCTCTCCCCTTTGCATTACTTGTAAAATTTTCTATTGTATGGAGATGTATATAGTTGACTTTAAATGCTGCAATGCATTTAGTAAAAAGTACTTTGATGTATTTAGTGACTGATTTACCTGTAAATTGTGTGGAAAAATAAGTGAATGCTAATGAATTTTTAATTTTGACTAATCCCCTCTTAAATTACATAAACTTCAGAGTTATTGAATTCTAAATGAATAGTTTAATGTGTACCATACATTGTAAATGAGAGGGAGGGGGAATGAACACCACACACACATTATTGTAGCCCTGAAATTGTATATATCAAGATTTTATTTGGGTGGCAGCAAAAGTTTTCACTTAAGTAATTGATGCTGGTATGAACTATGAAGTTAAAAAATTATGTGTATAAAAATTTTTATTGCAAAAAGTATTTTACTACTTGTTGCTATTTTTAAAATTTGTCTAGGCTTCAGTGCTTTGTTTATGCTTTGTATATTAATTTTTCCTTTTAGAGAATGTGTAACCCTTTTAGGTTGCATTTCAGTTCCTTTTCCCTCTAGGACAACTACTGATGCTTATACTTGCTTCATCTGTTATTCTAGGACACTCTTTAATGTTTGTATATAATTAAAAATATACTGTGGGAGATTAATTTTTCTATTTTCTCGTATCTTTTTTTTTAGCCAAAAAAGAAATATGATAAGCAACCAGCTTTTGTTGATGCCACTGGAAATGAACTTCATCCATATCAATTGGAAGGTGTCAATTGGCTTCGATTTTCATGGGCAAATGGTACAGATACTATATTAGCTGATGAAATGGGTCTGGGTAAAACCATTCAAACCATTGTATTTCTTTATTCATTGTATAAAGAGGTAAAGAATGTGTTATATTCATATACAAAACTTTCTATCTGCATATTATTGTTAATTCATCGTGTATGTATAGAGTTTTGCAAAGAAAATTTTCTTCAATTTCAGGGTCATTGTCGTGGACCATTTTTAGTTAGTGCACCATTATCAACCATTATTAATTGGGAAAGAGAGTTTGAAACTTGGGCTCCTGACTTTTATGTTGTTACGTACATTGGAGACAAAGACAGTAGGGCTGTTATTCGAGAGCATGAATTTTCATTTGAAGAAGGAGCTGTGAGACAAAGTAAATCTACTGGAAAGTCTTGCAGAATTCGGGTTAGTATTTCTGTAATTTTTTTCTATCTGTATAATTGTTATCAATGTGTATACTAAATACAATATATATAATTTTATTCTAAAAACAAATTGTGTGGTAATAATTTTTAGTTTTTATTATTTCAAGTACAAGGGATTTTTAGATTTTTCTATTTAATAAAAAGAAAGGGAACATTTTATTTATTTTGATCAAATCACATATAATATACTGGTCTTATATAATTAGTTAGTAATTTTCAGACAAAGTAAATAGATTTCCATTGTATTTTTATAAATTTTAGTAACTAAAGTAAAATTGTCAAGTTTACCTATTTTAGTCTCAACACATAAACCACATCATTTCATAAAAAACTGACTTTTTAATATTAACCACCTGTGAAAAGTTGCATTTTGAACATTTTCACTATAATAATTTCAATGTAATTGTGAAAAGTAAATGACTTCATTGTATTCTATTCTTTTGCTTTAAATTGGTACATACTTCATTATTAATGGATATTTACTTATTTCTGCTGGGTATTATATGAGGCTGTCTGATAATAAAGGTACTTCCAGAGGGAATGTTACAGAAGCTGCTTGTGTATTGTTGGGCATACAAAATTGAATAGAAGCAGAAGACTTAAGACTTAAATTTCTAAGAAGTGAACAGGACACATGCAATTGCAGAGTATTAAAAGTGTAAGAGGCATGTGGGTTTATTAGTTTTTTGTTGATCAAATATCCAAAAACTGAATAAGAAAGACAGGAAATTATGTGAAGGAATTAAAATTTTTGTAGGATGATAGACGTGTTTTCATCAAATCTAACCAAATTATTATTGAGACAACAGAATTAAAAATCCTGCACACATCCTATATATAGTCTACATTTTCATTTATTTGGATCTTTAAAAAATTTTTTAGTTTAGAAATGCTTTTTAGATTAAGAGTAATTGCTAAATACCAATGTGGACTACTTCAAAGCATCGCTACTTTGAACATATTCAAAGTAGTGTCATATTGAGATAAATGTCTACATTTATGGTGATTATATCAAATAACCTAGAAAAGAATGTTCAGTTTTTTTTTGTTGAAGGTATTAAAGGTTTTCTCTAAGTATAAATGTTACTGTAACTTGGACTTATAACCCTTATTTGTGATTCTTTTCTTACATTTCTGTTATGCGTTCATGCACAGTTCTGTTTGAATTATAAGTCTGTCCTTTATTTAATATAAACAAATACAAATTAAAAATGACAATGGAGTAATATGAAATCATATTGATTCATATTAATTATCAAAATTGAATCATGATTGATATGATCAAACATGATGGTTATGATTAATAATCTGTGGTTATTTATTTCATGCAACAAATTAGTCATGTGCTGTGTGAAAATGTTCAAATCCATTAAATCGTATAGACTGAGTTAAAAGCAATTTATTCCAGTTTGTCCTTATAATCAGAAACAGATTGATACATTCTCTTTTTAAGGGGGGGGGAGATGAATTTTGTTATAATGGAAAATATGTTGATTTAAAATTATAATTATATATATTCATCAGACTATACAAGGGAAAGTAGCGCCTGTGTTATAAAATATTGTTTGTCCAATTTAATTTGTTAACTGGATGTGATGACCAGTTGTAGTTTTCTGCGATATACTATAGTCCTGCTGTATATATTAAAAATTTTAATTTTACTTGCTGTTTTTTTATCTGAATTTGTTTATTTAATTATGTGTTGCTAATTTTTTAAAAATTTTTATTTGAAATTTTCAAATTGTTAATACTAACTCTGCACTTCTCCCTATAATTTATATTACAATTTCTAAAACAGACCTAGATTAAAAAGCAATGCACCTTATTTTTTGTACTTAATGAATATTTTATTTTTACATTCCTTTTATTTCATAATCTATGTATTCCTTATTTATTAATTTGATTGTTACAACAAATTATTTTTTATATTTGTCCTCCTTTTTAATCCTTTTTTTTTGTATATTGCAGAAAGATGTCCCCATCAAATTCCATGTTCTTCTTACATCCTATGAACTTGTGTGCATAGATACAGCAATGCTTGGTTCCATAGACTGGCAAGTCCTTGTAGTAGATGAAGCTCATCGTTTGAAAAATAACCAGTCAAAGGTTACCCTTTAATATGATGTGCTATATTTTTAAATGTTGAATTTAAATTGGAAATCAGTGAATATAGCTAACCATTCTTTCCTTTATTCCAGTTTTTCAAAATTTTGAATGCATACAAGATAGCTTATAAACTTCTTTTAACTGGTACACCTCTTCAGAATAATCTTGAAGAACTTTTCCATCTGCTGAATTTCTTAAATGCTTCAGCCTTTAAGTAAGTTGCTTATTGAGTTTTAATTCTAGATTTTTTTTCCCTACCATGTGTTGAAATTGATTACTTTACCTATCAAGAGGGTTATATACTCTAGACTTTTATAGTAGTAAAGTATATCTACATAAATTCATTGAGTAATTAATGCTTATCTTCATAAATAAATGAAGTGCAACTAAATACAGATATTTTGGGGGAATTTAATCTTTAAGTAGTGCAAAAATTGCTGTTATTGAAATATGTAAATGAGTAAACCAGTGAAACGTATTGAACATGTAAGCATTGCAATTGTTTTGATTGTAATAAAATTTAAAGTAATTAGAATTCCTAAGTATAAATTGCTTATATTAAATTTTGCATTTGTTTTCATGTGATTGATTATTTTTAAAAATTAGAATAAATACTCTTGAACTACATTTTTGAAATACTATTTTTACCTTTATTCTAGTGTGTATTTTTAACATGCAAATACTGTTGTGTTTTGCTATTTTTTTCATGAATGTTGTGTTAAGTCTATCAAATTTAGATATAAATGCACATTAATAACAAACTGTAATAAATTGCTCTGAATAACAATTAGCTGAACTATAATTATATATCAATATTATAATTTAGCAAATTATCTATAGTATGCAACTTGTCTTATTCAGTATTTTGCTAGCTGTTATGTAAAACATTTTTTGGTTAACAAGTTTGTCTTTGTATTAGCTTAAAAAAAAGACCTTCTAAACTTTCTATTTTTAAATTTAAATGAGGAATTCTAAAAAGTGCAGATTTGTAATAATTCTAAATAATATTTTCACATAAACATAGGATAATCTTTAATTTTTTTAAAACCCAAATTTTATTTAATGATTGTATTATTCTTTATGGAGTGGTAAAAGATAATTTTTATATTGGTATCAAGGAACTATAAAATTCGTATTTTCCATTTCTTGGTAAGTTTAGTTAATTCATAGGGGTAAAAAATTTGATGTATGTGATGATTAATCAGTTTGGATTAATCAATCAAAAAGACACTAACAATAGTGAACATTTGGAAAAAATCATGTAGATACATATTTAGAAGTTCATCTGTCTGATTACAGTATTTGGTAGAAAAATGTATTGAGTATAAAACAATTTCTTTTTATTTAGTGACTTGCAAGGATTTTTGAATGAATTTGCTGATTTGGCAAAAGAAGAACAAGTCAAAAAACTACATGATTTGTTAGGATGTCATTTACTGAGGAGATTGAAAGCTGATGTTTTAAAGGTATTTTTTTCTCACCAAGTATTTATAAGAAATTTTGATATCTCATTTTTAAATTATTAAAAATGTCAATCTTTTTTTAAATGTCATTTTTTCTTGACAATATATATTTAATTGGAATGTTATTGCCTTGATCTTTTATCTACCGTAAAATCTGGTGTATAGCGCACACCTACATTTTTGAGTTACATTTATTATTTTTAGGTATATTTGTCGTATAATGCACAGTCCCTTTTTACATAGAATCTGCATATGCATTGCACTTATGTTTTGAAGTCATTTATTCAAGTTGTTATTCCAAAAACTTTAGAAAAAATTAGTATACTTCGAGAATTAAAATCTTTGGGTCCATAAAGAATGTCATTTCTTTTAAATAAACATATTTCAATCTATGTAGAAGTCAAACCTTTTTATGTTCATCTTTTTTTCTTATTTTTAAAGTTCTCATTTTCACACCCAGTGTATAATGTGCACCTGTAAATTTCGACCTTATTTTTTATGTTAAAAGTGCGTGTCACGTGCCAGATTTTATGGTATGTTTTTTACAAACTGTTTAATATGAATAAAAATAACTCTATTTAAAAAGAACCTGCTTTTGTCAATTATTTATAACTTTTGCGTTTTAACTTCTATGATCAAATCACTGATGGTTAAATCATTAGTTATTAACAGCCAGAGATATAAGTCTTTTAACAGGCTGATTATTTTGATAAATTATTTTTTCCAAAAATAATAAATTAAAATGCTTCATCGAACTAAAATGAATCAAATTTAATTAGAACATTAAGGCTTTTTCAGTGTATATTAACTATAATGATTTTTTTCCTTAATATATTTTTCTAGTAATTCATTGAGGTTCAATTAATATCAATGATTAATCCAAACATTAAGAAAATTTTTCTTGCAGTAGTAAACTTAAGATTAGATTAATATTTAGACTAGTATTAATTCCTAACACCCATTCTAGATTTTATTTCCCTAAATGATTTTTCATACGAATGTGCGTTTAAAAAAGTTTTTCAAAAATAGCTAATTTTAATTCGAATCAGGTAAATTAAATTAAGATATTAATAAAAATTATAATGCATTATTTCATACAAGCATTTATAAATTGAGCGTGTTACTTTTTTGTATTAGAAATGTTATATCTTTTATTTTTCCCACAGAATATCCCTGCCAAGAGTGAATTTATTGTTCGAGTCGAGTTAGCACAAATGCAAAAGTAAGTAGAACTGATTTTTAAAAATGTGTGTGTATATACTTATTTAGAGCATTTTTTTAATCATGGTTTTTTGCATATTTAGTCAAAATTCAGTTATGTTTCATATATATTTGTAATAAATTTTGCCAAATATATTTTCTTATTTATTGAATAACTTTTTTGGTGGAAATTCTTTCTCAATAAAATTTCAAATTGACTCATGTATTTTGTTTGGATATTTTTAACTATGACTAATATATATACTATTGGAATTGTCATTTTTAAGGTATGAACTGCTTTGTTGAAATACTTATGAAGATTTTATATATACAATTTTAAATGTTCAATTGCCTTTTTTCCCCCCATTGTATGTGTTATAGAAATATTCCTTATAAATTTGCTTTTAAATTATAATTTAATTTTTGTATTTGTTGCAGGAAATACTACAAATTCATTTTAACTCGAAATTTTGAGGCTTTGAATGCAAAAGGTGGTGGTCACCAAGTGTCTTTACTAAATATTATGATGGATTTGAAGAAATGCTGTAACCATCCTTATTTATTCCCTGCAGCTGCTCAAGTAAGTTATTAATGAAAACATTTCCTTAATAATACTACTTCAAATTACTAAAATTTGAACTACTTTTTTCCTAATGTTCTTGAAAATATCAGATTAAAATATGATAATGTGTAATTTCCTTTTTAAGATTTTTTTTTTGTGTCAACTTTTAGGAAGCTCCTAGATTACCTAATGGAGCTTTTGAAGGGTCCAGTTTAGTTAAAGCTTGTGGGAAATTATTATTGTTACAAAAAATGTTAAGGAAGTTGAATGAAGAAGGCCACAGAGTACTTATATTTTCTCAAGTAAGTATTATGTTGTAATTCATTTTCTATTTTAAATAAAAATCTCAAAAATTGTTTACATTATTTATTTAAATATTTTTATGACTTATGAATTGATACCTTTTGATATTTGCTTTATTTTACATAACTTTAGATAAAGGATATTTAATTAGCACTACTTTTCTTTGGGTGTTAAAGGGTCTCGTTTTAATTAACATTACTTTTCATTCAAAATTTATGGATTATTTATTTTATAAAATGTAATATGAAGGATGTATTGTGCACTTTTCTCTTTCATTTACCATAAATAGTTATTCTTTATATATGCTAAGTTTTTTCTGCGGAAAAATTGTTTTTCAAAATTATTTTATGAGCATAAAAAGTTTCAACATATTAGAAGAAAATAATAAACTTATCAGAAAAGGATGTTTTTTTTAAAATACATATTGTTCCACAACTTGAAAAGTTTTTTTTTTTCTATTTATAGTAAGTAGAGAAAAGAGGATTCTGTGTTTTTTCTTCCTTCGCTATATCACATTAACTATTTTTAATTAAATCTTTTGTTATAAATTTTCTGTGCACTATTTAGAATAGTTATTCGTCATGGTTCAAAAGTCATTTTTATTCCTCTAGATGACAAAAATGTTAGATATATTGGAAGATTTTCTTGAAGCCGAATACTACAAATATGAGCGAATAGATGGTGGCATTACAGGAGCTCAGCGTCAAGAAGCCATTGATCGGTTTAATGGTCAGTTTACTTAAGAATTTGACATTGTAGAAGGGTTATCTAAAGTTTGCTTAATCTTTACTTATGTTATGCAATACGTTTTCATTATTAAAATGTTTGGCATTATGTGTTTATTTCAGCTCCTGGTGCACCCCAGTTTGCATTCTTACTCTCTACAAGAGCTGGTGGTTTAGGTATCAACTTGGCCACTGCTGATACAGTCATTATTTACGATTCTGATTGGAATCCTCACAATGATATTCAGGTCAATATTGTCTTGAAACAAATTATTTTATTAACAATAATGATTGAAGTAGAGCTTCATATATCATATAATTTTCAATTTGAATTTGTAGGCTTTTAGTCGTGCTCATCGAATAGGTCAATCCAATAAGGTGATGATATATCGATTTGTAACCAGAGCATCTGTAGAAGAAAGAATCACTCAGGTAGAAAAAGTTATCTTTAATACTTGCATTTTTTAAAACTATTAAATGTTTTCTGTTAATCTGACTTTCTGTAGATAGTTAACTTTATGGATATTGCATTCATTTTATAGGTTGCGAAGAAAAAGATGATGCTTACACATTTGGTCGTAAGACCAGGTCTAGGTAGTCGATCAAACACTATGTCAAAGCAAGAACTTGATGACATTTTAAGATTTGGTACAGAGGATTTATTTAAAGATGATGAGAATAAAGGTTAGTAAATTTTTCTAAGATATTTGTGTATAGTTGTAAGCATAATATAATAAATTCAAAATATTGTGATTTGTTCATGGTGCATCATGTATTTGAAATTTAAAATACATATAAAAAGGGAAATTAAGGATTACATGCATTATTATTTTTTTTATGAATCGAACTTCCTATGCTAATAAACAAAGATCAATTTATGTTTGTTTGCATGCATTTAAATGTATACATTGCTTGTAATTGTAATATTTAAAGATGAATTTAATATTAAATTTTAAAAGTCATTCAGATATCTTTAATATTAAAAAAGCTTAAATTTTTTTTAAAAAAAATTAATCAAAAACTATGTTATATTACATTTTCAATATTTGACAATTCCTTTATCCTTAATTACATTGTCACAATTACATTCCATTTTGATGACAAGTATACTTGAATGTCTGGTTTTTTAATTGCTTGATGTAAACATGTTATTATAGCCTCTGTTGAATGTCTTTTCTTTTTAATGTATTTGTGAAAGAATATTTCAGCAGTGCCTCAGATTTACCTTAGGGTTTAAATCTAGGCTGTTGTTTTTTTGCCATTGGCAAGGAGATGAATACTATTGAAAATATATAGGGCATTATTAGAAAATAGATAATTTCTTGTGGAAGACATCAGTTCATTTGTTATTTCCGTGTAAAGGTTTTAAGACAATCAAATATAATAAGGCATACAGTATTTTGACGTTTGAGAAATGGGAATTTTTACTCAAATTACTGTCTTTCCTTACCCATGAATCTGAAATAACCGAAATCAGTTTGTCAGTGTGCAGTTCTTTTATTATAAAGTCTATCATTGTCGATCCATTTTTTAGATTTGCGAGCATTCATTCATTTTTTCATGCATGTCATAAAAAAACTTAATCTGGTGTCTGCACGAGCTCTGATCTCATTTTAACAATCTGTTCGACACTATAGAAGCTGTAATATTAACACTAACTGTTGAAATAATTGTAAATAAGTCAAAACTGGTGAAACTATTTCTAACATTCAACTGATGTAAAAGAATAGATTAAGATAACTAAGTTAACTACTGTTGCCACATCATTCAGAACTCTCATTTCTTGAAAATGCTCCCAGATCCTTTCAATAATTGTACTTACTTCACATACTTTAGATATCTTTTAAAGGTGGTCATTTCAACTTATTTCTGTGCTAATATGCATGACTAGAATTAACTCAGAAAGGGAAAAATCTAATACTGTTTGTGAGATGACTTATGAATTTGACTCCCTCTTGATTGGCAGATGTTCTTGAAAACTTTTGGCATTTTTCATATGTAGTGCTCAACCATTGACGATTGGGTAGCAACATTATAGAGCTTTTTTGGAGTGTTTAATTTTGCTTCTATTTTTGTGAGTGACACAATAAAAGTTAACTTTTTTCAATTTCCACAATACTGTACAAAAAGAATACATGGTCTGAAAATTTGCATAAGACAACAGTATTTGGAGCTTTAGTAGAATTTGTTGTTTCTAATGCCATTCATCTGACGGTGTCAGATCGAGGCCCATGAAATTCATCGAAGCTAGGTCGTTAGCTTTTTTTAGCCTGTTAGCTTTGAGGACTGTGCAGGTGACAGTACGATTTCTCTCGGTTCATACACAATAGATGGCGACACCGCCTATCTCCACCTCCACTATTAGGCATGAAACTGGAGGGGAGGGAAATATTCTCCAGCCCCCTGCACCCGTGGTTGCTGCTACGACCGCCCACAAGACTTTCGGACCCACTGATTTAATTAGCACATATTCTGTGTGTACTCGGAGTGTATTTGGTGACATCAAACCCAGGCCTTCTTGTCTGGCGTCCGATGCTCTTACCACTAGGCTACCCACGGCCCTATTAGAATTTAGTTTATTTTAGCCAGAAGAGTAGATAATTTTTAAAATTAACTGGTAAATATGTGTCTAATTTCTTAAGCATTTTGGTTTTATAATTATTAATGAATTTATTAAAGAGGCAAGATTATTTGGGAAGAATTGTACTTTTTTTTTCAAGTTTAGGAAATTTTTATTTTGTCTTGTATTTTGTTAATGGATGCCTTTACTGCTGCAAAGTTTTGATAAGTAATAGAAATTTATGTCACCATATACTTAATGGTGTTTAAGTACATGTGGATTATTCTTCTAGCCTTAAAAGTTAAAATTTTTAAAATCTTTTCTTCCCCCCAGAGGACACAATTCATTATGACAACAAAGCCATTGAAGAACTTCTCGATAGGACACAAGAAGGTATCGAACAAAAGGAATTGTGGGCCAATGACTATCTTAGTTCATTTAAAGTTGCTGCATATGTGACAAAAGAAGTTGAAGAAGTGAGTTAAACTTTATTTTTTACTTCAATACAAATAATTATTAAGATAAAATGGGGGGGGGGAATAAGGATTCAGGTATAGTTTTTAAAATAATCAAATGATTGCTAGAATTGTCTACATTAAACCATAGGCATATTGTTTTGAGTCTAAATAAAGAATCTTATTTTCCTTAAATTTGTTTTGTGTTTAATTAGTTTTTTGCCCAAAGAAAATATCTTAAATTTCATTCCATTTTTCTCATTAAGCTATGTCATGATGACTATTCCAGTTGCTCATCATTAATAGATTTTCTCCCCTTTTATTTATCCTTATAATAATATAATTGTCCTTATTTGCTGCTCACCTGAATATTTTTTAGAGTAAAATTGTCTGACTTACTGTCTTCTAATTCAAAGTAAAACATAGCAATCCATTTTGAACATCAAATATTAAACTATTACAGCTTGTTTAAAATTGATTAAACTTAAATACCTGGAGGGAAAACATAATTCTTTTACACTTTTAAAGTATTATTTTATTTTTTCTTTAAGGAACCAGAAACAGAAATTCTGAAGCAGGAAGTGGAATCTGCGGATCCAGCTTACTGGGAAAAACTATTACGACATCACTATGAACAACAGCAAGAAGACATGGCCCGAACTTTGGGCAAGGGAAAAAGAGTTCGCAAACAAGTCAATTACAATGATGCTATGGGACCACAAGATGATTCAACTTGGCAAGATAATCTGTCTGACTACAATTCTGACTTTTCCATTCCATCCGGTAATTTATTATAAATTTTATTTGTTATATTTTATTTTAGAAATAATGTATCTTCGACTGGTCTTGGCTCCCTAGGGGGTAGTTTAATATGTTGTCCTTATTGTTTCATATGGCTTCATGTTTTTCAGATGACAATGAAGATGACGATGACTTCGAAGAGAAAAATGAAGGTAATTATCATTATTAAATATTCATTTTATAAATAAATATTAGATTATTAAGAAAAGTATTTGTTAATATTGGCTTTTTATTTTTCTACTTTATTTATAAAAAATGCCTTAATTTGAAGTAACTAAAAACTAGTTTTTTCCCTCTCTTTATGTAGAAAAAGGAGTACGAGGCCGTAAAGGTAGAATGGGTCAAACAGAGAGAGATAAGCCATTGCCACCTCTATTGGCACGTGTGGGTGGAAACATTGAAGTAAGTCTAAAAATATTTAAGTAGTGAAAAATAGAGATTTATGTGTAGCAAATAATTTTAAATATTATTAATTCTCTAACAATATTTGGGCTTTAAAAATATGAGTAGTTTGTTTCATAAAATGTTTACCTTATTTATTTTAAAACTAATGTGTTTTTCCAATTCTTAGGTTTTGGGATTCAATGCCAGACAGAGAAAAGCTTTTTTGAATGCAATAATGCGCTATGGCATGCCGCCTCAAGATGCATTTAATTCACAATGGTGTGTTTCTATCCTTTACATTTATGTTGTATCTTGTTGAATTAAAAGTTATAATTTTCAAAGTTATACTAATTGGATATTTTCTGTTAAACTAATTTTTAAAATTATTGCTCCCTTTATTTAAAAATTCATTTTTTTATGTATCAATGAATTTTAATCATTGTGTTTTGCAAGGTTTATAGAGAAAAGTACCTATTAGAAAATTGTAATTCAACTATTTTAATTTTCTATGAAAAAGAAGTTATGTTAAAAATTTGGTATGTAACATTAATGTGTAATAAATGAAGCATTTTAATGGTTTTCTGAAAACTGCAGTACATATGTACATTTAAAAGAAATTATAACTGTGAATACTCTTGATTTTGATAAAATTAGAGTTGTAGTGGACTTCTCAAAACATTTTGTAGAATATAATGATTTTTCCCATTTATGCTTAAAATGATATATTTTCAAATATGTTTATTTCTGAGTTTTTTTTCTTTGCTTTTTTTTAAAAATTCAACTATTTAACTAATTTTTGTATTACAGGTTGGTGCGTGATCTGAGAGGCAAGTCTGAAAAAAATTTCAAGGCCTACGTTTCTCTGTTTATGCGCCACCTTTGTGAACCTGGTGCTGATAATTCCGAGACATTTGCCGATGGCGTGCCCAGGGAAGGACTTTCTCGTCAACATGTGTTAACAAGGATTGGAGTCATGTCCTTGATTAGAAAAAAAGTAGGAGCATGTTTGAATTTTTCTTTTTGATTGTTTTAATATTATGCAATTTTACAGCAATACTATTTTCATTGCTGGGAAATATAATTGTTTTAAGTTATAAAATACTTTCCAGTGAATTGAACCAAAAGATATTACTATTGTTTGTATGCAGTTTTGTACATCAGCAGGAAAATTTATAAGAAGTTATAGCTACTTCTAATACGTGAAATATATTTATATTGCATTTATTGAAGGTGCATATTGAATGCATAATTTTCATTGCCTTTGGTGAAATGTATCTCTTGCAGTGTTCTGAATATTTGAATTACTCGTTTTTGGCTATGAAAAATGTTTAAACAGGATCTTTGTATTCATTAAAGTATAATCTTCAACAGGTACAAGAGTTTGAACACATCAATGGCCTCTATAGCATCCCACCTGGAGAATTGCCGAACAAAATGCCTGAAATTCCACAGCCTGCTTCTGCTCCAACCAGTGGCAGTGGCGCAACCCCCACCGACAGCAAAGAATCGACACCTGCTCCAACCCCTGCTTCAACACCGGCACCATCTGCTGCAACTGAAGAAGTTAAGGTGGTGGAAGAAACTGCCACTTCAGAAACCAAAGATAAGGAGAAGCCTGAAGTTATAGAAGTAAGTTATTACCTCTCGTAATATCTCATTGAAGTCCCAAAGGAATTTATATTCTCTTTTAGAATTAGTTCTTTTTATGTAATGAATTGGAAATTTACTAAAAGGATTATGTAATAAAATATTTTTACTGTTTATTTTAAATATCTTGCTAAAATTTTTTATCTATATACTTTTTAACATAATTTCGACCAACTTTTAAGAATATTCAATTAAAAAGCAATGAATTTTTGGATGATTCAAATATTGTGATTTTTTTTTTTTTAATCTCTCGAGACAGTCAAATAATGAAGAAATATTAACCATTGTTAATGACATTATTCAAAATCATGAACATCTTTAATAATTTTCTGTAAGTTCTGCTCATAATGAAGTTTAAAATCTTTAAGCTATAAGTATTTTTTAGTTGTTATTGCATCATTTGATGTATTTTTTAAAATATTAAAGTTTTTCCATTGAAATATATGCAGTTTTTTAGCTGTAAAACATTTATAATTTTCAAACAGTAAATATAATCAATTCCTCTAATATAATTCCTCTTTTTAGGAGCCAAAGAAAGAAGTTGTAGAGCCATCAACAGAGAAAGAGAAGGAAAAAGAACCTGCTGAAATAGAAGTGATAGAAGAAAAGAAACCTGAGATAAAAACTGAAGACAAGGATGAAATTATGGAGGTTGATTCATCTATTCCAGTTAAGAAAGGTAATTTACTTCTCTTTGTGTGTGTGTGTGTTTTTTTTTATTATTAATTTAAAAATTCAAATTTTCATTTGGAATTACTCATTTTCTTCACTTTGAAATCTTTCTATAGAAGAAAAGCCTGAAGTGTTTGAAGATGAAGATAAAGATGCTGACAAAGAAAATAAAGATAAATCTCATGAGAATAAGGAAAAAACTAATGGTAAGATCTAATTTACTAACAAAAAGAGGTTTGGTCATCAGATTTTTTTCCCTTTTAAATTTTAGCTCACCTTTGGAGAAATTTAGGTACCTTAAATGTATTGCAGTCTTGAGATAATTTCTATTTAATATATAATTAACCATTTTTTCTAATTATGGTCATTCATATTGAATACATTGCAAATAACTTGTCATACTGGAACTATATTGATTATTACACGTTATATAAACTTACTTGTGATGTGTGTAATGCACAATATTGAGTATCTCAGGTAATTGTTTAGATCTTTCAGGGGTAATTAAATTCTAACTGAAGTACTCTAAAACTTGATTTTGAGGTATTCACTGATATCCCACATTTTCTTAAATAGTCCAGCACTAGCTTCAAATTAGATTTATGTTCTGTCTCACTTTGTTAGACATTAATAGATTGTCATCCATCTAGTGAAAGCAAAATCTGCTGACAATAATACTTCATTAATGAAACACTGGAATGTAGATGGTGTATTTCTCAATCCAAATTCAAGATATTGAATTCTGATTTGCCAAAATATGTTGTTATGGGCATATTTATTTTTGCTTCCTCAGCAATTTGGTTTTGAAAATAGGCTTTAAGTAGGTCCACTTTTGAAAATATTCTCTTTCCATTTTAACATCCAAGGAAAATCTTTGCCCTCATAGGCCAATAGTCGAAATTGCCAATTTGTGGCATGTGCTATCAAATTGTGGGTTTGAGTCCTGGTGTTGCTGAAACTTTCTGTGTGTAGAGACTGATGTGCATTAAATGTCTATGTTCTAAGTCCTAATATTGATTTTCCTTTGAAGTTTGTAATGGGAGGTGGAGCTCATGTTTCATCCTTGTCACTTGATCCACGTTCAAAATTACGAGATATTTCCCCAATAACCCTGATGTTGATTTAAGAATGTGACATTAATAATAGTTGGATCAAAGGAAAATATCTCTTCAATTCATGAGGTGTTGGCAATGATTATGAATGTTTTAGGCATTTAAGCTTTTACAGTCCCTGCCAGACTTCCACCCTTTTTGTTCACAAGCTGCGGACTATCTCATGGTGATTTAGAAGGCCTGAAGATGTCATCATTCATCTTAAATTCAAACTCCTGTTTGGCTATTTCTAATTTCTTTGAATTCAGTTGGTAATCTTTGGACTAATGGTTGACTTTTAGTAGCTAAATAACATTGTCTAGATATTTATCTGCCATAATAGGTAAGTGTTTAAAATATGTCTAAATTAACAACTAAAGTGTATTTAATTGATCTGAGCAGTTTTTTCTAGTCATAATATCCTTAAAATCTTTTGGATAATACTTCAGCTAGCAATTCCTTTTTTCTCAAAAGCTGACTAGGTTTTATATCACTGAAAAATTCTAGTAAATCTTTAAGTGCTCATAAAGTATTAAAGATTAAGTAATACTTTATGAGTATATTTAAATAAGTAATATTTTTTCTTCACTTTCCTTGTCTATTTTTATTCCATATGCAAATATCTTCACCTGGAATCTCTTATGTTTTCAAACATTTTGGATCTATTTTAGACGAAAGTTGCTTAAGTTTTTTTAAAAAATTTTTTATGAGGCAATGGAAAAGTGAGCCTCAACTTGAAAAAACCATATCCCCCATCCAAATTAGTAATTTTAAAGTTCAAAATTTTCCTCCTTTTTTAAAAGTTTTAGTTCCATTTTGTTTATTTTCATCCTTTAAACTTATTACATTGCTGTGGAAATCAGGTTATCATTTTGTTGCTCTCTTAGAACCAGATATGTTTAGTTGAAAATTATCAATCAAGTTTACAGTATTTTATAGGAATTTCTATTTTCATCTCCAATGTTTGCAATTACTCCAAGTAGAATGACACTCGCGTAAACTTTTACACATAAAAAAAATGGGATTGTACTTGTTACCAATAAACATAAAACTTTAAGTTTTGGCAATAGATGTAGTGCAAGTGGTGCAGCATAGAAACTGCCTTTGATGCAAGGAAATATTAGTTTGCATGTTATCTGAATTATTGTTATTTTAATTTTTTTATAATGTATTAATGTGCTAAATTTAGAAATAACCAGAATATCTGTGAGCTTCTAATTTTAAATAAAATATTTAGATAAATCTAAAAATATTTCAAGTATTTTTTTATATGAAAAATATATATTTGCTTAATATTCTGTATGATCATAGATAATAAAGCTGAAGTAATTGAGATCAAAGATGAAGACAAACCAACAAAAGAGACTGATACAAAAGAAGAGCCATTGGATGCCAAAGGCAAACGAAAATTTATGTTTAATATTGCTGATGGAGGTTTTACTGAACTACACACCTTGTGGCAAAATGAAGAGAGGGCGGCTGTTCCAGGAAGAGAATATGAGATCTGGCATCGACGCCATGATTATTGGCTGTTGGCTGGAATTGTCAAGTATCCTTTAAAGAATGGAATATTTCTATAAATGATAAAAAATATATCTTAATAGCATTTGTATAAATATTTTCCAGTTTAAAATCATGGAAATATAACTTGCTGTTTATCTTAAAATCATTATTTACTATTTTATTTATTCTACAGGATATGATTTAAATTATGCTATTTTATGATCTAAACAATTAAATTAAACTACATGTATTTTAATATCAATTCAATATTGATAGCTAAAATATCAAAACTGGAAGGAAAAAGAATTCATAAAAATAACTTTACATTAAAGTTTTGAACTATGTCTAATGTACCTTTAAATAGTTTTTTACTTTTGATTAACTGCAACTTAAAAAAAAAGAGAGGGGGTGGAGGATTGTCATTGAGCAAAGAAAAATTTGTTTGATTCATAAATGCTAAAAATGATGAATAAATAAGTTCTATATAATCTTGTTGGAACTAATTATGGTCATAAGACTGTTAATTATTGCCATCTTTAAATCACAAAAGCATTTGCATAATCTGATAATCATTTTGATAGTGAGCAGTCATTGATGGTATTTAGTAATAGTATCATCTGCTAGATCAAATATTCAGTTTGACAGAATAATTTTAAATTATACATAAATACTTTAACTGATATCTTTTGCATAGTTTAAATTTGTTTCCTGTTTTTAAAAAGTTTTTCTTAATTTTGTGAAGACATGGTTATGGTAGGTGGCAAGATATCCAAAGTGATTTTGCCTTCAGTATCATTAATGAACCTTTCAAAATGGATGTTGGAAAAGGAAACTTTTTAGAGATTAAAAACAAGTTTCTTGCAAGGCGATTTAAAGTGAGTTTGTTTTTCATTTTTTCATAAACTTAAAATTTGTATTTTTAAGTTAACTTAATTTTAACATTTTGTTTTTAGCTTCTAGAACAAGCTTTAGTAATTGAAGAACAGTTGAGAAGAGCTGCTTATTTGAATCTAACTCAAGATCCAAATCATCCAGCTATGGCCCTGAATGCCAGGTAGGGATGATGAATCTTAAGTATTTTTAAAATGCTTTTATTTGGAAAAATGTTAAAATTTAATTTTTTATAAGTGTGGGCTGAATCAAATAAGTGTAAAAATACTCATTTGATATATTTTCTTTAAGTGTAGTTGTCTAAATATGTAGAGAAATTTTTTAGTCAAATGATTCAAGTTACAAAAGGAAATTTTAAATGAATGTAAAACTATGTGTTGTAGTTTAGTAATGATTTTAAAAAAAAAAAAATAGTGATAATATTGTTTATATCTTGAATATGAGTATGTAATGGTTTGTATTTGAAATTTGTAAAACAGAAATAATTTCAATTTTTATGATTACAGTATTTGAACTGTTTTGCCCTATTTCTTTAATATAGGTTTGCAGAGTTGGAGTGTCTAGCTGAATCTCATCAACACTTGTCTAAAGAATCCCTTGCTGGCAACAAGCCTGCAAATGCAGTTCTTCATAAAGGTATGATTTGTATAAAAATGTAGTTTTATTTGCCTTTATAAGTAAAATTGTCTTCTTTTTACAGACATGATTTGTGTAGTTCAGTTAGAACCTTGATTCTGTCATTTGATTACAATTTAAAACTGTAGTTTAAGTTATATATGTTGTGTAACTCGAGTGTGACATCTTTTTTGACAAATATATTAAATCTTGCTTCATATTATTTGTAATATAAATTGAATGCATACTAATGTATGGAACATAGATTTTTACTTTTTAATTTATTAAATAAGAAGTATTAGAAAAATTGCTTATTTTTAATTGCTTTGTCATTCTTAATGCACATTTTTGTCGAAGTGCTTTTGAAAATTTTTTGCACCATTTAGTTTCGACTTTTTGCTTAAATATTTTTGCTTTGATTATTTTTATCCCTTTAAGGATTTATTGTATCATTGTGAATCTACAAGTATTATTTTTTTAAAAGATTAAATATGCACTAAAAGCATATGCATAATTATTTTATTAAAGTGTTCCTGTTATTTAAATTGTTCAATCTTTTCTTCCCTCTCAAGTTCTTAACCAATTGGAAGAACTCCTGAGTGACATGAAATCGGATGTAAGTCGCCTTCCTGCCACACTGGCTCGCATTCCTCCTGTTGCTCAGAGACTGCAGATGTCTGAGCGGGGCATCCTATCAAGATTGACTGGCCAGCCCCAGCCCAACATAAATGCTGCTGCAAACCCCCAGGGACAGAGCCCTGCTTTTGCCAGCACACCCCAACAGCAACAGTCAGGTTTGTCCAAATAGCAACAGAATACACCACTCAGCATTCCAGCTTGATGTAAGCAAGTCTCAAATGATTTGCTCACGCGAGACCAAAGAGTTTGGCGATTTGGGGGTGAATTTCAAAATTCGCATGGGGTGTGAAATCTTAAAACACCTGTTTGCTTTTTGAAACAAAAAAAGGAAACTTATCGCCTTGTGATATTGGACTGGCTTGTTCTATTTGTGTAGATAAATATCAAATAACTATATACTTTTTTTATGGTTCATTTTTCTCTAAGCATTGAGTGGAAAATGAATCTGGAATACACACTTAAATGTATTCTAATTTATTACATTTTGTTGTAAAAGTTTTTGGCTTGTGTTGAACATTTTTTTCATGTATCATTTGGAATGTATGATTAAAAACTAGCTTTTACAGCTATTCATCCCTTTTTGTTTTTAATAAACATTTCATGAATGTGTTTTTGTTTTAACTGTGTGATATTTTTTTTAAATTCAAATTTTTTAATGAGTAATTTGCATGTCTAGATTTGACTTGTGCTTTCCTCATTATGCCTGCTCATGTTTTTATATAGTTCCTTGGTTGTGTTTAAGTTTGTGATGCATGTTTTGCATGTAGCCTTACTAATTCATAAAATGCATAATTATTAAAAATATTTTTAAAAAAGCAACAAGAATGCTGAGTGAACTGATTTAGAATTTTCTTTTAAGTCATAAGTTGATTTTTCATCTAATTTTTTATTACTGTACATTTTTCCATCAACATCTGATTGAAAGTTCCAAATTTATTGTGTACAAAATGTTCCCCCCTCCCTCCTTTGATATTTTTAGGAAAAAGAAGTTTAAAGTAATGTACGGAATATTTTATTAACGTTATCTGTTTAGGGTTTTAAAAAAATGCCCTATTTTAGTTTTCAGAGTATTTTTTTGTCAATAAGATTTATTCCTTTATTGTAACATTTTAAAACCTCAAGATAACTCATGGAGGTTTGGTATTGTAATACAAAAATTGAAGTTATTTTAATTGTGCAAATATTTTAACTTTTTATTCAAGGTCAAAGTAAAATGTTTGATAGTTATGATGATTTTTTTCAAGTAACTAACTTTTGCAAATTTTAATTTATTACTTCAGGAAAATTTAGGAGAATTTTGAAACTGAATTTTAATTTGATTTATTGTTAAAACTTGACTCATTGAATAAAGAATCTTGTAATTTTTTATTAGCAAATAGTTACCTGTCATGTACTGATTTTCTTCGAATTCTGGCTATAGAACTGTTAAATGAATTTTAAAAATACTTGTTAAAAAGTAACTAATGTGATCAAACAATAAATATTTGTCCCCCACCCTAGCCTATTGGGTATTTCAAAAGTATACAGTGCATTCAAATTAATGACTAGTGTATTTTCATTACTATGTATTTTTTTGTCATTTTTCATATATGTTGACTTGCTGTTAAGAATGTATTACCTTTTTTTGAATATAATACATTCTTGGCACCATTTTTTTAAAATTCACTTAAGTTTCTTACTCATTACCATATAAAGAACAATATTCATTTCTCATTATACAGTTAAATTGAGCTTCTATGTTAAAAAAAATTGTTATTGTAAATTTTAGTATATTTGATTTATATATTTTTTGAGTGAATTGCTTGTGTGTGTGTGAAATTTATGTGTTAAGGGAAATGAAGCTTATGTTTTTAGTATTTCTTTTTATTTTACTTTATAAAATTTGCGAAAGAAATGAAACTTGTTCCTAATATTATTGATTTTCCTTACTGATAAAGGGTTAAAGGTAATGTATAAGTTCATAATAAGTCATTTCAAGGGGGAAACAAATTTCCCCCCTCTTTCCTACTAAGCTAAAAATCCAGTTGTGTGTATATGAAGTCAATATCTATTTATGCAGTGTTTTATAAAATAATTATAAAAGGTCTCCCTCCCTTCTCCTTAAAAATATAATTTATCTTGTAAAATGTTTGAAAATTAATTTTTATCGGTTGGTCCTATTGTGCAAATATTTTATTCAATTATATATTTGTAAAATATACCTTATGAAAGTGTTACAGATCCTTTTTTAGAAAGTGTTCTGTAAAATTCCTATTAATATTGTTACTCATTCTGTTTATAGAATTTCATCATGTTAATATTTGTTAAATTAAGACTTAATCTTATTATAAAATTTGTATCGATTTTATCACATCTAAATTATTGATTTACGATTTCTTTAATTATCATGGTTATATATTAGTTATCTACTAATCAATTGTAACTTTTGATAGTAAATCTGTGACTTAAATTCTTGAAATTATATTTGCACTAAGTTTGAGAAGTGGGAAAAATCTTCTTTTAACAAGAAAGCCATTTAATTAATAAAATGTCAATTGCAATTTAATTGGTAATGTTAAGCTAAATAAATTTATTGTTCTTTTGTGAAGAAAAGGTTTTATGCTATTAAAGTGAGTGGATTGTTTTATTCATTGCAAATTCACACAATTTAGCAATGTCTTTTTTGAAGATTCTGAAACAGTTTTTGTGCTTGCAAACAGTGAAGTGGCTTACAATCTGCATCATTTAACAATTAAAATACTATTGCAGTATGTGCTTAACACATGGAACATTACATCTTTGGATTCAGTATGTTTTTATGGTAAAGTGATTGAAAGTCCTCTCTGATCTGCATAAAAAATGCCTAGTAAAATTTCATTTTTATTCAATTTAATGTATACTGGTTATATGAGCTGAAATGAATTTTTCTGTTTTATTTTAGTTTAATAATTTCTTTTTGAAATAGTCTTATTTTACTCAATAAAAAAATTAAGGGCTCGAATTAAATTTGAAAAATGACAGTAAAACAGTTGAATTTGATGAAACTATATGAATATTCATGCATGCTTTATGTTATTGTGAAATCAAAAATAAAGAGGGGCAATAAATTTACGAAACTGAGATGTAGGCAAATGAAAGGGGAGGGATCCTATTTGAAACAAATAAGAAAATTTTAATAGAAATAATCAATTAGTTTTAAGTTGTATATCCATCAAAGACATGACTTTAAAAAAAATTTTAATCTTTACCTTTTTTTTTTTGCAAAACATTCTTTTTTAAAAATTGTTAAAGTTTGAGAAAACTCAGTTTCATATTTATTTATGATGTTTATATAAGAGATTGCAAAAGTTTTCCTCATATAAAGTTATCTATTGAAAACCTTGTGTTAGGGTTCATATGTACCACTAGATAGCGCTATTTCAAGTGTTCTGTGAGAATTATGTTCTCCCAGACATATGTAAAAACAAAGGGAAGGAGGCTGTATGGCAGGGGTGCCTAAACTTTTTGAGAAGAGTGCCACTATTTGATAAAAAATGGTTAATTGTCCCACTTCCAACTTTTCTAACTAACAAATGTGGAAAAGTGAAAAAAATATTAACTTATAAGGTTATTATGGAAATGAATTAGTAGAAATTTAAAAATGTAGTTGAAATTTAAAAATAGTAAAATAAGACAAAAGCGCAAATTTAAGTTTTATTGTTAATAAACTTTTTACAAGTTCATTCAATTTGCTTAGATGTAAAATAAAAATGAATAACTTGAAGAATTTAATTCAAAATAATTCTTAAACACTCAGTATTTACTTAATGTGGCTTTTGAATTACTAATTTTTATTTACCAAATCATCAATATTAGCATTAGCTTTTACAGATGCCTATAAAATTAGGTTATTATAGGTGCACATCAGCTAATTTTGAGTGATATTTATTTTACTATGTTCATAGCAGAAAATATTTATTCACAAATATATTTTGATCCAAATTTTGAGGGGTTTTGTCTGAAATATGATTTTTTAGTAAGTCTTCGCATGCCACTGTTCCAACTCCACCGTGGCATGTGTACTTCAGGTTGGCCACCCCTGCTGTATGGGCTATTCGCTCTGTGTCGTGGTATTTTTTCTTTTTTATGTTGGTTGGGCCGTGTTTTTTCGAAAGGGAAAGAATGAAAGTTGCCAGAGCCTGAGACAGGTTGGACTTCTACATGATAGATGGCGACTTCACCTATTTCCACCTCCACAATTTAGGCATGGAACTGGAGGGGAGGGAAATATTCTCCTGCACCTGCGGTTTCTGTTGTGACCACCCACAAGACTTTCAGACCCACTGAGCAGGTACTCTGTGTGTACTCTCTGTTTTTGATCTGGAGTCCAATACCCTTATCACTAGGCTACCCACAGACCAGATACCTTTTTTATGGAATAAAACCAATGAAGTGAAGCCAACATCTTGTGATGCAATCAAAGCTTAAATGGTTCAGTAATAATTCAATTTTATGACTAAGAATGTCTAAAGAATTGTTTTTTAACTTTTAAATTCTTTAGATGGATTATGTGTATCAAGTATTTGATTAAGAAGTTTTGTAATCAAAAACTCTTACATGTGAAGAGTTTTTGTTCTAGTTTGTATAGATAGTTCTGTATCTTAATAAGCAAGTGTTTTATATTGCTGTCTAATGATAAGTCTCATGAAAAAAGATAGTTTTCTTCTATTTTGAAAGGTGTTAAATGGAGCTATAAGATGAGTGTCTTCTGACAATTGTCTACTACTGATTCTGCTGCAAGATTAGTACATTTAAGTCCTATCAAAATGTATTTGGGCACTGATAATCTTTAGTGATCAAGTTAATATAGTGTTACACAATCGTTTGTGCGATGAAATGCTTAAATTTATCATAAAAGCATAATCCCACATGTTGACAGATGCTAGCAAGTGTACCAGACAAATGCTTTAAGAATTTGCATTAAAATAAGAGAATGCATGTTTCTTGATCGCATGATTATTTGTAATGAAAAATGGGGGTTTTAAAGATAATTCTGGTTTTATTTTGTGGATGGTCAGAGCCAGAATAATTTGCTGGAAAAGTTTCAAAATTGTAATTTTTCTAATAGGAAAATTCTGTGTATCTGTTGGGATTGTCATGATATTTATTCTGTATGAGAAATATCTGAATTGGTGGACAGAAATATATCGACAGTCATATCGTGGATAGTATTAGTGTTGCAGTACAAAATACATTTAAAAACAAAAAATAAAATGACAATGCTCGGATTTAAGAGCACTTTGTATTATCAAAATGCAAAACACAAGCGTGATAGCAGTTTAAGATGAGTTGGAATTCCCAAAGTAATCCAACAATGATATGGCTCCCACACCATATACCAGGGATGGTGAACCAATGGCACGTGACACAATATTTTGGGCAAAGTTCACCATGAAGCATGATGAACAAACATGAGTGATAGGTTCTGGTGTGGGAGGCGGCAGGGAGCACACGTGCTTGTTATTGTTTTACAATCCAAACATTATCTAAGTTATTTGTTGTCTAATCTGCAACAACAGAAGTCACACTAATGTTACTTTAATTTGAATTGCACATATAACTAAAACATTTACTATACAGTGCAAAATGTATTTTTTCATAGTAAATACAGAGTTTTGAGTTGTTAGTATTTACTTTTATTAATTTCCCAATAATCACAAGTCGAAATTATTTGATGACACGTCTATACTTCATTAAACATTTCTTCAGAAAAAATGGCACTTTGATCCATAAAAGTTCGCCACTCCTGCCATATACCCTTCCAGTAGCGCACACAAGGGGGGAAGGTCCACGGCTCTGGACCTCCCCCCACTCCATAGTCCCTGAATTTGTTTCGATTGATGATAAAATCCTATGTATATTGTACATAACATTTAATTATTTGTAATTCATAATTTATTTCATTAATTAATGTTAATTATCAATTAAATAATTTATTTTTTACTGTTGGTTCCCAAAATCAAAAGAATACTTTGGCATTGGATTGAGGTATGATACGAGAATGGTGGACTTTCAGCCCCCCCCCCCCAAATTTTTGCGTGCGCCGCTGTACCTTTCTAATTCTGTTTTTTCTTTCCTTTCCGGCTTTTGAGATCTATTTCTAGATTATTGAATTTTTTTAGAGAGGGCATAAAAAAATCTTCCAACAAGTTAGCAGAAGATTATTGTGTTGTGGATGAGTATTACTATCCACACTTGATTTAAACCTTTTTGTAAAAAAAGTAACGTGTGTGTGTTTGTGATGCTGGAAATTTTTCAATCAACCCAGTATTTTTAATAAAATTTAGCCTTAGATAACATTTAATGGAAGTGTTCCTGAAAGATTTTCTTAAATATTTAAATTTCTAGCTTTTGTGATAGAAAACGACTGGTACTCCGTTTTGATTAAATGGAACGAAATTATTTGTGTGGATAATACAAGATTTGGTTCTTCCTTAGCAACACTCTTTATAATAGTTAAAAATTTAAATGTTCATTATTATTTTGAATAGTAAGTGACTATTGGCGGAAATTTTTTGTTTTTAGTCTGTTACTTATGCCGCCTGATCGACAGTAACATCAGATCAAGGTCCACGAAATTCATCGCGGTGGAGGCTATAATTTTACGTTTGTTGTTAGCCTTAAGCACCATGCAGGTGACAGCACGATTTTGTTCGGTTCCATCCCAATATTTAGGTAGAACGCTTTGGGGGTGGTCAGGAGCCTCCCACCTCTCTTCTTTTCCACCCTCACGAGAGGACTTGCGGTTTGACCGCTATTTAGAGTACCCCCATGCCGCGAAGGCATTATATATTTACAAACATTCATGCCTTCTCCGGGATTCGAACCCAAGCCCTACGGCACCGCAGTCAGCGTCACTAACCACTACACCGGATGGGAGGCTGTATTTAGTCTAAATACTACGAGTTAAATACGATTCTCTTAGCCAAAACTGTCAAAATACTTATATTAACAACGATAAAGTTGGAAAAGAATCAGTATTCATAATCATACTTATTTTAATAATATGTATATGTAAACTCCAAAAGGGAAACCCTTTTTTAGTGAAAATCGTATTCAGCAACTAAGGCATTTGTTAACAAATATCGATTTCTTTGTGAGGAGAGAATAAGATCGTGTCGTAGGGGGTTAAATGCTACGAACATGTCGCCAAAGGCAGTCGTATAAAATGAAGGTTAAGTTTCAGGCTTAAAAATTTATACAATGGTACGTGAGTTAGGACGTCAATGATCCAGTGTCATATTTTTGGATGACTAACAGTGCCGATTTAAGCTCATTTCGGGCCCTGGGTGCAACAGATCTACAGGCCCCCTTGTCACTGGCCGGTCGAAATTTTATTAACAAAAAACCTTGTTTTCTAACTTATCCGGACCCCCAATGGATTATCAGGTACTGATGACTAATGCAATTGATCAAAATGGAACTTGATGACAATTGAAGTGATGTCATTCACGTGTATCCTAACAGCGAACTCTGGCATTAAGGTAAAAAAGAAGTTTTTACATGAAACACGAATTGCATTTGCATTTATTTTAGCTAAGCCAAAAGAGCTTTGTGGGCCATTTTATGAGGTATTTTCCAACCTTTCTCTTAGATTGCTTTTTGAGGCCCTTGAAGTGTTCTCTATTTACGTCTATTTAATTGTTGTTTTTAAATATCCCCATCAAAAATAATTGCATGGAGGATGATAGTCATTTACGATAGTCATAGTTACGAGGACCACACTTCAACTGGCGTGCCTCTCTTCATACTCCCACTTCAAGCCAATGTGAAGACTTTGAGCCTTGTTAGATTTAACATGTATCAGTTCCTCCACACTTAGCGACACTAGGACTTGAAAACGCCAATGACCTCTTGGCTACCGGCCATCATTGTTAGTTAGATCTAAGAAAAAAAAGCAACCGTTTGCTTTGAGAGGAAGAATTTTCTCTATCAATATTCTCCAGAGTGGTCAAGTCTAAATAAAGTTAAATATCCTATAAAATTTTATTGCAGATCTTTTAGTATTCGATTTACATTTTATCCGGCTTACATTACGTTTATTGGTCCAATCTAGTGGCCTCAGTAGCTGAGTGGTCATAGTTGCTAATTCGTAGCCGGCGTCCAGCCTTCGGTGGAGTTCTGGTGTCGTTGAAGACACGCTTTGTTGACCGTTAAATCAGTCGAGGCTCCAAGACATCATATTGGTGGAATGTGAAAGTTCGCTGAGTGAGGTGCCAGGTCAGGTGTTGTCCTCATCACTTGACAGAGGCTCATAAAAAAATTAACCAAATCTTGATACCACCTATTATGTAGCTTCTGAGTATTATTGTGTATAGCTAACAGTGCTGTATCTTATTTTGTACGTGTGGTAAGAAATTGAAAAACAAAATTTAATCTAAGATCTCTGTATTAAAATTGTTAACTGTGTGTGTGTGTGTGAATTGCTCTCTCACACAAAAGTCACTGACTCTTGACATTTTACACGCACCTTTTCCCTATAAAAATTTGATGTGGTGTGGTAGTTAGGAGAGGGGGGTGCCAGCTCAGGTGTCGTCCGCGTCACTTGAGAATGGTTCAAAATTACGCGGACCGTCGCCAAAAGCCCTCGTGTTGCTAATCAGTGCGACGTTAATATTCACTCACTCATTCTCTACAAGAATCTTTCCACATTCAGTTTTCTTTATCAAGCATTAGATCCAAATATTTTTGCCAAGTATTAGGCGATTTACCAGAATCGTCTTGACAGTTATTCTGTTCTATTTACCGAAAAACTATTCTAGCCATATGTTATTCACAGACTTAATTGTAAAATTATTATGCAATCCCATATGAAAATCAATCGATATTCTACTTTTTACGTTCAGGTATCTTATGAAACGAGCAGGTGGGCAAGATCAGTTCCGGAATCTAATGAGTACATCGACTATATTTCGAGGTTCAAAATCCTTACATTGACATGGTGAGGAAGTTTTGAGCAGCTTTGGTGACGTCCTTCTCAATTGAACATCATTCAAACTTACGAGGTCCCATCGCTGGTAGCCTTAGAGTTGCTTCAAATTGCGATATAAATCATATCTAACTAAATAGATTGCTCAAGAACAGCGGTTCTTAAACTTTTTAACTCCATGGCCGCCCTTTATACATCAGCATGACATGGCTGACCCCAAGATTTTGATCATCCCTCGACTTAACATTAATTAAAATACAAGTTTTTGTTGAGTTTTTTTTTATAGGGGGGTAATTTAGTAATCGAGTGTAGTGTGGCGCATCTTTCAATTTTTCCTCGAGGCCTTTCAGTAAAAGAGGGACATCTCAACGTTACATGAGACTCCGCAGACCACAGTTTAAGAACCTCTGCTCTAGAAGACATGAATATTAAAATGTATCGGAATAAAATGGTGGGAAAAAATTAAATTTCTATCCCAGCCAATAGTTTCAAATTTTGAGGTCCTTTCTGTGGACTGGGAGCAGAAGAGATAAGATTCTAAGCCAGGGGTGGCCAACCCGTGGCACGGTAGAGTTGTAACATTAGCACGCGAATACTTACTGAAAAAATTATAAAAAATTTTAAAAGATTAACCATTTTTGACTAAAATTTGAAAGATTAACCATTTTACAAAACTAAAATTTTAGAATGAGAAATAACCATTTTTTTACAATTTTATTGAAATGGGGTTATTTCAGATAAAAATATGTCAATGAATAAATATTTTCTGCTACACACAAAGGTAATAAAATAAATATCCATCAAAACTACATATATCGCTGATGTGCATCTGCACTAACTTAATTTTGCAAGCATCTACAAGACCTAATCCTAATGTAGATGACTTGTTAAAAAAAAGTAGTAATTTTCAAAAGCCACATTAAGTATGTACTGAGCGTTTAATAATTATTTTGAATTAAATTATTCAAATGGCTCATTTTTATTTTATAGGTAACCTAATTGACTGAACTGTAAATAGTTTATTAACAATAAAACCTAAGTTTGTACTTTCGTCTTATTTACTATATTGTTTTTAAGTTTTAACTTCATAGACTTGCATTAAAAAATGTGCTATTTGTGTAAAAATCCCATAATAAACCTATTTTTTTCACTTTTCCATATTTGTAAGTTAGAAAAGTTGGAAGTGGCACGCATCATTATTTTTTATCAAATAGTGGCACTCTTCCCAAAAATGTTGGCCTCCCCTGTTCTAAGTACTCGGGATTATTTCAGCAAAATAATTATTATTTCAGGATTTTTACACAAATTTAATTTTTGGAAAATGTTAAGTGTAGTACCGAAGTGTGTAACCGAATAAAATGATTTAGAACATATATTTTTATTTTGCGGAAAATACATTTCTGTTCGGAATTAAACTAACAGATCATTGTTTTATGGCTTAAAAGCACTTGTCAGAGGAATAGCTAAAGTATTTCAAAATCCGTTTTCACGCTCTTCCCTGACTACATATGAGACATGAAGGGGCGCGTCTTTCTTTCCTGGCAATTTTTAAGTTTTCGAACTTGAAAACTTATTTGAGAGATATGAAAAGAATTAAAAAAAAATTTTAAGGCTACTATAATTCTACGGCTAACGACAGGCATACAATATAGCCCGATGCCATGATGAATTTCATGGGCCTTGATCTGACTGCGTCATGCAGGTGGCATTAGCAACAACAACAACAGCTATAATTGAAAATCGGAGGACAAAATTAAAAAAACAAGAATGCATATAAAAATTGATACAGAATATATATTTTTTTAATTTACACAATTAAAAAAAATGTCATTTTGAAATGCATTGCGCCATTATTTAAAACTTCAGTTTAACACCCTTGCTCCCAGGTGCTGCGCCCGGAGACAAAGTGGACTAAATTTTATCACGACAATCAGTACACTCGAGTGAGTGAAAATGTCACCCTATTCAGCTCTTGGAGGGCTTTTAGCGACGTACCCCTCGTAATTTTGAATCATGGTCAAGAAACGAGGCCGGCATTCCTCTCCGAACTTCCACACCCACGGGAGGAAGTTTAAGCCGTTCAGTTTTGACGCTTTTGTGCATCAGCCCCTGCACTCGGCGGATCTTCATCGGCACTAGGCTCGAACTCATAACACGCCGGCCACGAGTACGTGACCTTGACCTCTAGGTTACATTCTAGAAACGTTTTTTTTGTTTTGTAAGTTTATGTTCAGGGCCGATCCTAGCAGGTGTGCAGCACGCGGGCAGCCAAAACAAGGGACGGCCGCATATAGTCCATCAATCGAGCAATATTTTTTTACAAATTTCTCAAAATTAAGCTTATAATAAGTCGAATAAATATGCTGAATTTTAAATAGTTACCGAAAAATCAAAATAGATCCCGAAGGCGTAGCATAGTTTAAGAAAAGTAGAATGTGTTAGTGCACAGTGTGTTGGTCTATTAATCTCCACTCATTTTTCACATCTTTCAAATAGCAAAATTTATGGCAGAGCCTTCAAGACCGCAATAGAAAAGGTTTTCTTGCATATCAGCGGCACTGTCAGAGCACCATGGATTGATTCTTAACAAAGGCTCTCAATATCTAAAATGGTTAATATTACCTAAGACATAAGATTGTTTAAATTCAATATGCATTTGGGGAAGTTTTCAATTTAACAAGTAATATAAAAAAATTTTAAGTCAATTTCTACTTAGATCAACAATAAAATTTATTTTGGTTACTTTTTATTAAATAGTTATAATTAATATAAATATGTATATACATAGAAAGAGAATCACAACATTAAGTGGCAATTAATTTTTATTAATTATCATTAAAATATCGCATTGTGCCATTCAAAACAACCGTGTATATAAAATTTCAATTCAACTGTTCAGCTTTGAAACGTGAGGGGAAAAAAACTTTTAAAGTTTTGACCCAAGTTGCTAAAAAGGTAGCCAACGTGGCCTGTATCTGTAATTCTTTAAACAATTAATTTCAGTCAATTTCAATTAATTATAATTAAATTATCGTATTGTTACCCAAAACAATAGTATATAGAAAATTTCAGCTCAAACGAGTGCTGTAAAATGTGAGAAAAAAAATCTTTTCTAGTTTGGACACGCCAAAATGATCGCTAAGTCACCAAAAATGATGTCAACGTGGCTGTATTTGTAATTCTTTGAATAATTAGTTTTAATCAATTAATTTTTATTATAATTAAATTACTGTATTGTCATCCGAAATAAATGTGTACATAAAATTTTAGCTCAATTGATTGCTTTAAAATGCATTTTATTAACGAATGAAAACTTGAACAAGATAAATATAGGGAGAGAGTGAGTTAATAGTAGGAATTGAAAAAATAGCCTTACAATTCAGAAAAACAAAATAGAAGAAGGAAGTGAGATTTTTGCGTCTATTTGTATTTTTTGTTAATATTTTACTTCCATGCAAGTAGATGAGTTTATAACAATGTCAATATTAAGTATTAGTAAAAATATGAGAAATTCTCTAGGGCGGCACATACGGTCTTTTTCCCTAGGATTGGTCCTGTTTATGTTAGAATCTGTAAACATTCCATTGGTGTTTTGTTCAATTGAAAAAAAAGTTTCAAATTCCATTTTAGAATCCACCATTTTTAATGCCAAATGAGACGAGATGCAAGTATACCTAATCACAACTATTTTTTTATCTTCATCTGAGGGTCTGATAGTGATTAGGTGAACTCTGCGCAAGCTCAGACGCATTCAGGATCATTGACCTCGGGCTGTGATTTGATTCACGATGCTTCAAAAGAAAACTACAAAGCCAACTCCATTATTTTATAAACAAACATTGGATATATTTCAGTTTATAAATTTTAAACCCCATTTGTGAAAATAATTTCCTCTGACGATATTGAGTATTACAAAGCAATGTCCTGGGAATTTTTATAATTTCCTCCTCTCCTTTCCGAGTCGAGACAATTCCTCCAGAACTCCCCAGAATAATCGATCGATCCCAGAGAAACAAGTTTTATTTTTATTTCGTCGCGCGTCTGTTTCTATGAAAGGTTTTTTTTTTTTTATGAGATGAGCTTCTTTGGCAACTGGAATCTGGGCATAAGCGCGCATGCGCCGGTGCCTGAGAGATCTTATTTCAGTCACTCTGGCATCAGTTCGTGATTTTTAAATTTACGAAATATGATAATATAAAAATATTTGCGCGTCAAAATTTTGTAATGAAAGGATTTTAGAAAGAGAAGAGTCATACACACGAATTAGTTGATATTTGATATCGGAGAATCATATGAGTATCAAAATTAAAATATAATAGAGTTTCATCCACTACAATTGTTTGACTTGTTTATCGTTGTCTTTAACTGATCGATAACTAGTACATCCAAAAGTTTTTTTAACGGGTATCCATTTTTGTGTGTGTTTTAATCAGGGACGCTTAAGACTTCTTGAAGTCCTGGGTCCCCACACAAATATATAGGCCCCAACTATGACCCTTAAAAGTAGACAGTGACTGAATGAGTAATGGTGGTAAACCTAGACCTGTACGTGGACGATGATCATCACACATGTAGCCAGTTGACATATCTTCCGAAATTCCCAGTTTTTCAAAGACAACCGGAAATAACATTTGATCGTCGAAATTATTCGAATCCTGATCTTATTAAGGTTGAGTCGAAAACGAAACAAGGCCCATGCCTTAAGACGTCCTTGGTTTTGGGGCTTAAATGTTTAGTAATGTCATGGTACGATGTTGCGATCTTTATAGAGTCATTCTGTTACAACATTATTTGAAACAGAACATGAAAGTGCATTGTTAACGGAAATTTCGATGTTACTAAATGTTTTGGAGATCTTGAAAAAGTTTGGAACTCAGTTCTGAAATTTATGTACAAGAACTTTTGATCGAATAATGTATCAAAATATTTTACTAAGTTTTCCTCGGCAACTACTTTTTAAAATTTGGTTCTCATTATGTACTAATTTGATATCGGTACGTTTTGGATTTTCTCACCAGGTAAAATTTCGCCGTTAAGGCGAATACAATACGATAACATAAGACTGACTGCCAAAGATGTATTTGACGCGATTACAAAATTACGCTATAAACGAGTAGCATACCGTTATCAAATTAGTTCCATGTTTTTTTCTACATTCCTTTTGCATGTAATGTTGATAGTATTGCTGCCAAAACGATGAAGGTTGGATCCTATTTGAATCTCCTGATTTAACGACAAACATTTGGCGCCAATTTTTTAGGATTTTAGACCCAGTTTGGCAACTCTGCCCGACCGGTTTTTTTATTCGTTTTTCAGCCATTGGTCATTTTTTGTCGAATGGTCGATTTAGTAGGTGATGGTTCATTCGGCGAAACTTTTTGGCGCCAAAAAATCGGGGGGGGGGGTTCAACAAGGATTATATTCATTATATCCTCATGATGGTTAATCTGAACCATAAAATACTATATAATATTTTCTAAAAACATTATGGGGGTTATTGAAGTGCTCAGTAGATATTACAAAGCATTGTGTAAAAGAAAAAATAATTCCAGTTTAAGCTCATTCCGGGCTGTGGGCGCAGAAGATCTGCGGGACCCCTTGGCACTGGCCGATCAAAATTTATAACAAGAAAATCTGGTTAAGTCCAGCTTATCCGAGCCCTTGGGCGCCCGCTCCAAGCATCCAATTGATAAACCGGCGCTGACTAAATTCATGTGACGTCATAATCACATGATAATTTTAAACCACGTGTTTTTAGCCAATCAAGTTCAAAAACACATGTGACGTCATAGTCACGATAAATGCAATTATCTATTTTCAGCAAATCAGTTCATGCACTTCGTTGTTGCCAAATTACGCTTTTTACAGAAACTTTTTTTAAAAAAATTAATATTTGTCACTTTATTTAAAAGTACATGTATAAAACAAGACTTTTTTTCTTTAATTTTAAAATCTTTTTGCAGAAATTTCTTTTTATAACTCTTGAGCATCTTTACCCAACTATGCAATTTGATATTTTACCGAAGTTTTACAAATAGAATAAAAAGTACGAGCTAGTTTATTGTCCGTTTTGAATTCAATGTAGAACACGTGTTTATATTATCATGTGACCGTCATGAATTTAGTACAGCGCGTACGACACATAGGAAAATCGGGGTTGCCAACTTGGCGAGTTATTAATAGAGTTGTCAGTTGTTGCGATAATACTTAAGTACCCACATCTGTAACTCCCTAAAGTAAATTTTTGAAAACTGGAATGTATGTAAGCTCTTTGAATATGTAGTAGCATCAGTTGTCTGAATTCATTTTGCTGCTGATAGTCGTAAAATTTCTGAAGCTCTTCGCGTGAATCAGTGATGCATTAATGAAGTAACGGATGGTCAATGTGAAAAATAAACGAAATTGTTAAAAAATGTATAATTATCGCACAATATATTATTGAAAGATACAATGAGCTGCGAACTTTTTAGGATATAAACAAATCCGGAAAGTCTCCAAAGTTTAACTGCCTATTTAAAAGAAAAATTTGGGTTAAAGTGCAGAATCGTCCACTCATTTGGCGATGGTTTTTCGCCGTCTTGAATATCATGTGTGCTCTTGCTTTACGTCTTCTAGATGGGTTGTAACTCTGGAGGACACCACGCGAGAGCACGCCAAGTTGGCGATTTTATAAAATCGCGCCAAGTAATGGGTGATTCTGCACTTTTCTCGAAATATGTGTAAGATTCGATACTTACGTATTATCGCTACCTATTGGAGACATATATGAAACGAAGCACGTGCTTTCCAACTCAGTGCGTACGACACTTGCGAAATTGGGGTTGCCAACTTGGCAAGTTGTCTTGAATGTTGGCGATTGTTGCGAAAATTTAAAATAGTCACCGAATATGTGTACCACAAATAGAAGACGGATTGATATATTGAAATATCACCTCAAACGGTAAAAAAATGGGGGCTATGTTTATATATACTTTCCAACCGGACAGAGAGATGGTGTAAAAAAAATTGAATATTAGTTTCCAAAGTTGCTTCATAGCCCATAGCAATCTTCCAATTTGAATCTCATCGATCTTTTGTCGGAAAAAAACATTCATAAAAAGGTGACGTTAAGAATGAAATCAAACTGAAACAATGTGATTCAGAACATTCAGTATACATTTTTCCAGAAATCAACAATAACAAAAAAAATCTTGGAAGTTATGCCACAACTTTGAAGAGCTTATGACGACTAGTGAAGGGTCTACCAGAAATTAAACATAATCTGATGGACACAAAAAAGACATTCCCCAAATTGTACCGTGCGAGTCGCTACCATATTGGCGACATTAAATGAAACGAAGCACATGGTTGCCAATTCAGTGCTTACGACACATGCGAAATCGGGTTCGTCAATTTGACGAGTTATTTTGAACGTTGGTATGATTGCGATAGTGCGTAAGTACCTTTATTTCTTCTAGATAATTTTTCTGTAAAAAATTTCTAAATTAACCGTTTTTTTGCGTTCTTCAGTAATAAATTTGGATGATTAATTAAACTTTTATTTATCGTCATAGCTAAGTGCGGAAAATTTTTGTCATCTGTATAGATCCTATAATATGAATATTGTCTACAGTCCATTCTTAGGTTGAGGATAAAATTGTTTTTTAAATAAAAAGGCGTGTTTTCTTAAGGTTAAAAAAGTATATACGAAATAAAAATATTCACAATTTCTTGAGCATGCTGAAACGTTACACTTTTTAAAAATTGATAAATAATAAAGAAGCAAGAATTTTTTTAAAATTAAAATACAATATACTTAGAAGAAACGAGAGAAAGAACATATGCAAAAAAATCGAATTTCTCATAGTTGAGAATGCATGGAAATATATTCTTGTATAAAAGATTAAAATAATCTTTAACTTTTTATTAAATAAGCATAATCTTTTATTTTAATAGCTGCTTTCAAACGACGTGACAGGAAGTTTTATTTCATAAGAAATTTTTTTCACATGTTTCTCTCTCTCTTTCTTCCAATTTAATCTCAATCAACAATAATTCTCGAATTTTTCGTAAATATTATGCGGATCTTCTGTACTTTTTCAGATGAGACCATAAATTTTCGATCACTTTAGAATCCAAATATTGAGGAGGTGCTTTCAACTGACAAGCACAAATGTACAGTATCCATTCTTTTATGACATATGCCGTTAGCTTAGATGATTTTGCTGAAATCCAAAGTTTGAACCCAACCCCAATTTTTAAAACTTCAAATACTCTTTTTAGAATACTGATATGAGACATTTTATCCATTAATTCATTTATAAATGCCAATTTTCCATCCTTTGTGGCTTCCATATCCTAGACCAGAGGTTCCCAAACTTTTTTGTCTTATAGACCCATTGCCATGTTTTTCGGTTTGGAGTAGACCCCTGCTTAATTAATATTGAATTTTTGCAAATTTGTCAACTTAAGTGTCTTTTTGACAGCTGTTACTACTACTCCTATTTTTAAATAATTAAATTTCTAACTGCAATGAAGTATAATGTTTAAAATTTTAAAAAAACACATGTTAATTAATTAAATTAAAAGTTAATTAATAAATGCAACTGTTAAATAAACTAACCAAACAACAAACAAATTATTTCAAAGGGAGGAAAGAATCTCTAGCATTACAATAACAAATTTTCAACATTTAGTACTAATTTTGTCTGGTTTAACCTTAAATTTCCTCTGTTAGTGTCCAAATTTTTTTTTTGGAGATTGGCAACCGGCATTGAAGCTCCTTCACGTTAGGAAAAGCAATGAAAAACTTCCTCACGATATTCCAAAAGTCGAGACAGATAACAGGTTTGACCTTTAAAAGTCAAAATTGCTGGCATCCTTTAAGATCTTCGTAAACTTTAAGATCTTCGTTAGTGTTTATTACGATCAGTTCCTATTGTAATGTGACATTTTTTTCAATATGGCTATACGAACTCATTGCCTACTTTATTGCCATATAGTCAAATCATTCTCAAACCTAACTTCCAAATCTGAATAAAAGGCATTTAAATGTTGAACGTTGATTAAAACGTTCTGACAGAATGTCTGTGACAAATTCGGTATCATATTTCTTTAATTTAACTTAGGAAAGAGAAGCTGAAATGTTTCTTGCTTTAATAAAATTTATGCTGTCAGCTTGTAAATGCAAATTAATTTAATTATATTTAGTAAATAAATATGTTAAATAGGTAAAATTTGGTTTTCATATGATTATAAATTTTTTTTAAAAATTAGTCATGTTTTAGTTTAATGAAAGCCACTATCATAGACCCCCACTTACACCTCATGGACCCCAAAATTAATTTTTGGCTAGCGTAGACCCCTTGGAGGTCGTCGTAGACTATAGACCAAGGGGGGTCTATATAGACCACTTTGGGAATCACTGTCCTAGACCAAGGGTCAATGAAACAAGCTAATTAAGGTATCGTGCCATTTTTTTTTGCATACGTGTGGGCACCCGGGAGGGGCTATACCACCCTCTGGTTGCGATCCCAGTTAAGATTGTTGTGCTCCGATTAATATTTTTTAGTAGACAGAATTTTGTTTTTTAACAATACATCGAGACTTAAGTCTGAAGAGCCGTGGTCTGCCGACCCCTGCTCTAGACCAGGGGTTGGTATGCTTTCGAAAGAGAAGTGCCAAGTCGTCGGTGAAACAAGATAATTGAGGTATCGAAGAGCCATACATGTACATAGGCTTGACCATCTGGGAAGGGGCACCGGTCACGATTAAGACTGACATGCTTTCAAATGATATTTTTATTGTAGACACTTAAATTTCTTTTTTTTTGTTTTACAATTAGCTTAACAATTTAAATATAGGGGGAAAGTCCAGAGGCGGATTAAGGTAGTTGAAAGCCCTTGGCGGTAAAAGGTTTGAGGCCCATGGGCTTAAGAGTCGAAAAACTAAAATAGTGAAAAGAGTCGCTTACTTTAAATTCTCAAAATAAAATGTACTACTATAATAAAACTCATCTGCTGAAGAAAATCATAACTGTATATGAGAAAAATTAACAAGATATCAATCATTGGCATGGCCAAGTAATTTTAGCGCGTTTTTCACATGTATTTTACAATATTGCAACTTGAACTTTTTACTAACAGAAAGTAGTACTATACTTAAAAAAAAATTTAAAAATTATTAAATTAAATATGATTCGGCTCATCTAGGGCACAAATGCGACCAAATGCCGAAAACCCGAGGTCAATGGGGCTGCTTATTGGCTGAGAAAAAGGTACGACAAAATATGGAACGAAGACGAAATTTGCCTCCTAATAGCGCTTTTTTTTACACTACTTGAAAAACGCCCTAAAAACCTTACAGTTTTGCTATACAGTTTGATTTCTCTTTGGCAAATTCATCAATTATTTTTACCATATCTATTTTGTCCAAAACATTTTATTCTGTATATAATATGGTGTCACGTTGTTTCAGTTTGTCTTTTCTCCCATAGTACTTCTTAGATTTTATTTTTATCACTTTTTAAAACTAAAAAAGATCATTCACCTGAGGCATTCGATGTCGGTATTGTTAAAAATCTTTTCAAAAGTTTTTCTACATTAGGCTTTCTCTTGGATCTCGATAAATTTCTAGTGGGGGTTTTACTGTATCTTTGTTTTCTTTTCATTTCTTGTTCGAAGGTGGCGTGGTTGGTTTGTCGCTGTCCTTCTGCACTCATCAAACGTGGGGCCCTGGCGGCCGCTAGGTCCGACACCCACTTAATCCGCCACTGGGAAAATCTGAAGAGTCGTAACCGCCTTTATGCAGAAGGCTACTTGGGGCTTGCGAGTTGTGATCTGCCGGCGAACTGGCGTAGCTAGTCCTAAGGGCCCTGTATCGAAATTCCTTTAGAACTCTTTTTTGGGGACTCCTTGACATTTTACGATTTTTTGCTTACGCATTTTGGGGCCTCTGAAACTTGGGGGCACCGTATCATTAATACGGTGGTAAGCTACGCTCCTGTGGCGACACCTGCCCTAGACCATTATCATGCATATATGTACATGCTTCACACTGGGAATCGTATTCGTATGGTTGGAACACAATTACTGTTTTTTCTCACACCCTCTATCTCCGCCAAAAATGTTAAATTTGCACTCGTTATTAAATACAATCTTATTTCAAAATTTTTCGCAAATTTGTCTTTATTTACGTTTCTAATGCATGACTACTTTCATAAGGATTTCACGAATAGTTTTTGCTGAAACAAACTTACCCATAGTTGTTGACTGACTCGAAGCAGTTTTTGGGGCTCTCATTTGTAATTCAATCTTTACTAGAGATATGGTCAGGGGCGTAGCTACATCCGTATCAATAATACGGGAAGCCCAAGCTGCAGGGCCCCCAACATGTGTAAGAAAATAATCGTAAAATGTCAAAAGATCCCAAATAAGGGGCCCCAAAGGAATTTTAATACAGGGCCCACTCAGGACTAGTTACGCCAGTGGATAAGGTTCTCTCTCCCTGCCACTGAATTCAAAATTATACAATGTCCTCTTTAAGTTTATATATAGTTGTCAGTCTTCTGCTTATATAAAAAAAATTTGAAAATATTATCAATAGATTAATCAGATCCTCATTATTGTTTCAACCTTAAACATTTACTTTCGGGATGTTGCTCATTAAATCACACACACACATGTCTTTTAGATTTCATTTCTAGAAAAAGTTACAGCAGAAAGACATTTATCACTGTTATGTGCCCATGTCTTTCTTTTGAAAGCGATCGTAAGAGTTAAGAACAATTGTTAATTTTAGAAATATTGCACTCGGGTTTGCATGCTATACTTGCAAGAAATTAGCACTGTTTTTGTCATCGGCTTACGTTGGAGAGTCCTGTTTCACAGGTGATGTTGTCATTCATTCGAAAGCTTAGAACAACAGCCATTTTTTAAATATTTATTCCAAAAGCTAGTTTTTCGCGCCACTTGGTACTAAATTGGCAATAAACGAAAGAATTGTCCTTCATTACTTGACAGCCAGCTTGGCAATCTGAAGAGATGTTGTTCAAAGAGTAACTATGGAGTCTGAAGTCATCGAGATTGTGTTTTTGGCCAAGATCATGGCACTGTAGGTGGATAACAATCATACCGATGTGCTTGGGGAGCGCCCAGCCAAGAGAAAGCTTATATATAGATTTAAATTGTGTTTGTGAGGAGGAGGAAAGTTTGTCCGAGGAGGAGGAGACAACACCAAAGCCATAAACTTCTGGTTCAATAAGAGAAATGCCAAAACCATAAGAAACTGTTCATGATCCACCCAACTTTTTTTTACACGGTAGATACGTTCCTTAGAAAACCGTGCGAAAAAAAATTGTGTAAAAATACATGTGACGAATGGCAAATTTGGGGATGTGCTTTACACAAAAATCGTGTAAGATGAAAAATCTTTAAATAATTTCCCCCAAAAAACGCGTTACATCTTTATAAAACAAAAACAATTAATTTTTATTTAAAAAAAAATTAAAACTAGTGTACAGTGAAAATTCAGTCTATAAATACATACTACATATAAAATTAAAATTAGCAATAAAACTACGTTTCATGGCTAGTTGATAACAAGCGGGTGCGTTGATGATGAACTGGATCAAAAATGCTATCACCAGTAGATATGTCTAGTACAACTATCGTTTTTGATTCAAAGGAAGAACTTCGTTCGTTATTAACGGCCTTTATTGGTTTTTGATGTGTAACATCTTTTTTCACGGTTGCTGGATATTTGTTGGAGTGATTTCGTGAAAGGGGACGGAAATGTGTAACAGAAAGTCGGGGAAGCGCGCGCAGTTTGATTAGACCAATCAGCGCGCTTGGTGGTGTCTCTTCGCTACCCTCGCATCGGGGTCCAACTCTAGTAGCAATTAAGCCACCAGCCTTCCAGCAAGTCTTATTAGACTTCGTCCAGAATAAACTTGCAATTCTTACGCTCAAATGTCAAAGTGTCAGGACTCGTTGTGTGTGAAATCTGAGGATATATTTATATGTGTAAACTATATATTAATAATTATATTTACTGTTAAGCGTCTGTGACAAAGTTCATCATTCTTAAAAAAATACGAGGAAGAAAAATGGAATTATTTGAATAAAAAAAAATAGTTTAGTGTATATATTTTTCATACTTTGAGGTTAATTCCTGTCGCTGTCAAAAAATATTTTTAATTGTGATTAAAAAAAGATTTTTCGATTAAAAAAACTAATTAAGTAAACGGGTATTTTTTTGATTTTCTCTAATATTTCTAATTTTTAAATATGCTCTTGATGGTGTCTCTTCGCTACCCTCGCAACGGGGTCCAACTCTGGCAATCGAGCCGCCAGCTTTTTTTATATTGTTAAATTTAGCATTTCAGAAGCTTGGAATTCAAAAACTCGGTAACTATCACTTGCTTCCAGTGATTTTAACGTTAACTTCAGTTTGCCAGAAGCTGAGCGGCTCATAGCTTTTCTAAATGATGAACTCAAGCTCGAAATGAACACAAATCGAAATGTTTCAACAACTAACAGTGGTACTGTTATTGACGTTGTTTTTCAACGGTTTTTAAATACTTTGAAATCACAATTTTATGCGTCATATTTTAATTTTCATAAATCTATTGTCTCCGCTCTTCCCAAATTGAACAAGAATAAATATTTTTGATAAAAAATTGCCTTACTCCTTGTGTTAATTAAATAAAATTTTCATTAAAGATATAATTATTTGACAGAAAATTATTTCCCAATCATACCGGATTCATTTTTTTCGGGATTAAAGTCACTATTGCATATTTACCACGATAACATGTCAGATGTTACACATCATATGCGACTACTGTAAGGCTCGTTTCTTCTTCTTCTTTTTTTTTTTTTTTTTTTGTTATTACAAAGTCCTATTAGAAGGCTGTTTCTTAGGTTTCTCTGGTTAATTATATAATTCTTGTTATCCTGCTACCCAAGATTATGTGGAAATTTTAATTCACGCTCTATGTCAGTATCAAGAGTAATAGGATGTTGTTCCGTACATGTGTAGCAAATTTCTAGCCCTCATGAATTAAATAAGCTGTTAATAGCTGAACTTCATCTTCTTTATTATAGATTTCTTTATTATCACAAACTGTGGTAAATTCGATCAAATCATCCTCATCCAAAGGGCACTAATTTCCCAAATTTTTTTGAAATTCGTGTTAGAACAAAAAATTTATGTAAAAAAAAAAATCGTTAAATTTGTGTACCGTGTGATTTCAAAATCATTTTTAAAAAATCGTGTAAAATAAACTAAAAGTAAATAAACTTTTTTAAGAACAAGCTTTTATTTAAACGCGCTAAAAAGAATAAAATAAACTTTTCCTTTAAAACTTTTTTTACTATCAACTTATAACATCATTACACAATTTATATGATATAAAAGCTTGTCGCGAGATTTAAGTACTCGTATTTACTTAGTTTGAATTTTTACAAATTAAAATCAATCAAGTCAAGTTTATCTACACAGGTAAATCTCGCGACAAGCTTTTGTATCATATAAATTGTGTAATGACGTTATAAGTTGATAGTAAAAAAAGTTTTAAAGGAAAAGTTTATTTTATTCTTTTTAGCGCGTTTAAATAAAAGCTTGTTCTTAAAAAAGTTTTTTTACTTTTAGTTTATTTTTTACTTTTTAGTTATCACTGGACAGGTTTCTCAGCCTGTTCAACTCATTGAACGCTGGTTCGCCATCCCTAGTTTAGCTGAATTAATTCTGGCAAAAAGGGTATTAGACTAAAAACACAATGTTTTTAAATCCGTAATTTTTAAGCAATTTTTTCAATCTTCGTGCAGATCTTGGGTAACATTGTTCTACACACGAAAAAAAAAAGGTTTAGTGAGATTATCTTCATACATGACAAAGTTATTAAATGTTTAATTAAAATTTTGACTATTTTTGAAAAAAACTTTAAGAATATAATATTTATTTGAAATATTTTGAAGATAAGGGATACATTTTTCTCTAACATATTAGAAGAAAAATTTAGTTATTTATTAAAAAACTTCAAAAGGCATTTAAATATTTGTATTAATCAATAAAATGCTTAAGATTCAAAAAACGCATGTTGTAATAAAAAAGAAAGTTTTATCAAATAATAATTTTTTGCTGGACATTGAATATCTTCTACGTAAGAATCTATTTTTTAATTGCTCAGGTTATCTTTAGAGACTTGATTTTGAAAAAATAATTAACCATCGCATTATTTTTATACAGTCAGATCTCCATGTAACGAACTTCTATTTTGCGAATTTCTCTATTTTAAGAACTTTTTCCTGGAACCAAGCACATATTACTCTTTTCATCGTAAAACAACTCCAAATAGCGAAGTGCATTTCCTATTTAACGAAATGTTTCTTCTAAGATTCGATTTTTTTCTCTCCTTATTTTTAAAATATTTCAGGTCATTTTGCAAATTATTCTCTTTTGGCACATTTTATGAATATAAATAATCTTGAGCTGGTTTTACAATGTGCCTAACTCATCTAAAGAAACAAAATTGCCGTAATTTTTCAAACAAAAAAACTCAAATAAAATTAACAGATTCTATTTGTAATTAAATTTAAGGACACATGTCGTAGTGTGTGTTTAGATTACTGGTGATAAAATGAAGTATATTTAAATTACTTGTAGGCTTAAAATTAGAAAATTTTTTTAAAAAATTCATTCAGTTTATTATAAAATTATTTTTTTAATCGAAAATACATTGCATTTCTAGATAATATTTTTCTCTTATTGTTTTCCTAGCGGATTCCTTTTTGATGAGTAAGATACATAAAAAAATGATCTTTCCGATTCTGTAATTATTTTTTGTCTGAGTTTCACAGATTAAAGTTAGATAAATTTTTTAAATAATTTCTTCAATACTCCATCTCAGTTTGACTTGGCAGCGTTGAGAAAGAACTACAATGTACCAATCTACTTGAAAAATAGCTCTACTTTTTTGTTTTGAATTTAAATCCAAGAAAATAGATAGAAATTTGTAAAAAAATTGCATACGTTGTAGAAATTAGATTATTTTTACGTTGAAGAAATGTAATTATTTTTTAGACAAAGTTAATTAATACAGTCAATAGCGCAACGTTATGAAATTCCAGTTTGGCTGAAAACCAATTTTCGACGCCAACTTTTGTCATTGTTGTAACAATAACATTATTACGAAAATGCAGATATATCGAAGTTGGCGCCAAAACCAATTTAATGTTTTTAATTAATATCTTTTAATTAATTGCAATATCGGAATATAAATTGTCAAAACATGCATTGTCATCCAAACTAAACGTGTATACAAAATTTCAGCTCAATGGAGTGAAGATATCAGCTTGAAAATTGAGTTGCAAGATTCCACCCGAACAAATTGCATACATACATACATACATACATACATTGTAAGTTAAATAAAAGCTTGTAATAATAATAAAAAAGAGTTGGGTGTTCATTGAGAAATATAACACCCCAATAAAGCAGTAGCTATAAGGACAGTAAATTTATTTAATAATAATGTATCGCATTTTCATTAAATTTTGAAGTGTCGGCAAAAATAAATGTCTCTTAAAAGCCATTTAATAAAAAAGGAATTAGATATGTATTATTAATAAGAAAACTAAACATTTTTTAAAATTAATTTAATCTTTATTTTCTGCAAATAAAATTCACATTCCGCGTTACAAGAAAAAAATGAACGATTCACATGCTTTTTTTTAGGGTTTTTTGGCATGGAATGCATTATATTGTGCCTTACATTAATTTACAAAATGAGAAAACTTCTGCTTAACGAGTGTTTCGCATTATGGTAGAAAGAATTGTGTTCGTTTTTTAGGTTCCACAGTATATAGTTTGTAAAAAGCCATCCGAACGGTATCGTGTTTAGTGACGCTGACTATTGTGTCGTTGTGTCTGGGTTCGATTCCTGGATGTTTGTAAATATATAGTACTTTTGCGGCATAGGGGTACTCTAAATAGCTGTCGAGCCGCAAGTCCTTACGTGAGGCTGGTGGAAGGGGAAGAGAGGTGGAGGGCCCCTGACCACCCTAGGTATTCTCCTTCAAAATTGGGGTGGAACCGAGCCAAATCGCACTGAGATCTGTATGGTGCTCAAAGCTACGGTTGACGACAGGCGTAAATCTCAAGCCTTTGCTACGATGATAACAATGTCAGATAGATGGCATTAGAAACAACAACAAACAGTTTGTAAAATGATTTGAACAGTTTTATAAACTGTGGTAGCAATTTTGACTAAGTTAATTGAAATAGTTTTCTCTTATAAGAGTTGAGTCAACTGTGTTTTTACAAGGAAAATTATTTTACTAAATTATATTCCAACCAGGGAAGACACAGTCGATAGAAAAGTCATAATTTTTTCCTGGTTCATAGTTTATTTTTCTGGTATCTTCGAGCATTTCGGAAGGAAAAGGACCAATATCTCCCTTCCAAAGGGAAATAATTCGATTCAGAGTTTTAAAGAGTTTGAACAGATGAATTATTAAATAAAAGAGTTTATAGGAAAGAAAAAATGGAACAGCGCCTGCGGTGTCTAAAAAGTAAACAGTCCTATTCCAATATTTACTCATGAAAAATATGAAATCTGATAGTTCTAAATAGTAGCTGAATTCAATACAAACTCATGGCGAGATAATTTATTAAGTTTTAATTCCGTGTGTCAAAATAAAGTGCAATTTTCTCTAAAATCACATTCTATATTTTATATAAGAGTGAATTATTTTTTAGATTATTTTAATATCCCATAGTGTAGTTGTATAGTAACTAAATGCTTTGAAAAATTCCCATTTACGTATTTATATAGGGAAACCTAGGGAAATATTTTATACGGAGACGTGATGCTATAAATTGCTGATTGTAAAATTGATTTCAAATGAGAGACTGAAATTTAATAATTGGAATCAAAATAGAGAGAAAAAAATGCCTCCAAGAAGTAAAGAGTTATCTAAGGAAAAATCATCAAAATGTGTTGCGTTTTTTTATTCTTTAATAATACTATAAGTTTATTATACCACAGTATATTTTTACTGCCACCGCTACTTGCTTGGCAGTAAATAACTGACAAGCAGTAACGATATTTATATTGATATTCCCAGGAAAAATTGACTCTTAAACAACGTAATCTGGATTTCTGCCTGGTTTTAAAAAGTGAATTAATAGCAATCATTTGAGCTGTCTTAACGAGAACTGCAGCAAGAGGTACTCAACCTTTTTTACCGCCGGGCCACATACGTACGACAAATATTTCACTCGGGCCGCAACATGAGGATAATGGGAGAAATAGACTGCAAAACCAAAGCAGCATTGGATAAAGTAAAATTGATCAAAGTATTAAAACTCATTTTTGCATTTATTTTAGTACTACATTAACAGCTCTATCAAACACACACACACACAATTACTTTTATGCATTTTTACTGAGTTATGAGTAATTTCGATTTCCTTTCATCCATGTGACGAAGTCCCTCGTTTTTATTCTACTATAAAAAAAAGTACATTGATAGTAAAATTGGTAGATTTGATTGTTTAATTGGTTGAATTTCCTGCTAAATTTTTGCTGCATTGTCCTTAAATAATTGATTTCTTGGTGCAATAGCCATGGCCAGGCCACTCAAAAAAGGCTGGCAGGCACATGCGGGAGTGGGCCGCAGGTTGGATATCACTGAACTATGGTGATCTTTGGATTCTCTATAGTCGCAACTCACTCCAACACCTTAACCAGTGATTCCAAAGTGGTCTATATAGACCCCCAGGGTCTATGACGACCTAAAGGGGTCATGACAGCAAGAAAATAATTTGGGGTCATGAGTAATAAATGGGGGTCTACGACAGTTCTCATTAAACCAGATTGTGATTTAATTTTAAAGGAAAATTTAACCAAATGGAAATCAGATTTTACTTATTTAACGCATTTATTTACTAATTTAATGAGCCTAATTTGAAGTCATGGGGCAGCATAAATTTTATTAAAACAAGGACCATCATTTAAGCTTTTCTTGCCAGAATTAAGCTAAAGGAATAATTTGGATGTAGCGAATTTTCCTAGTTTCTCAATTGGTCACAGAAATTTGCCAGGAAATGACGTTTTAACCTACGTTCAACATTTAAATCCCTTTATTCAGATTTTGAAACTGGTTTGAAAAAGCATTTACTTGTAATTCCCACAGAGAAAATGAATTCCTATGGTCACATTGAAAAAAAATGTCTTATTACAAGAGGAGATTGAAAGAGGAAGTAATGGAGATCTGAACTAAAGTTTAGAAACAGATGTCAAAAGGCTCTAAAGAGACATGCCTGTTTTTTATCTCGAATTGTAGAGTATCGAGAAAATTTTAATTGCTTTTCTAGAGGAGTTTCAGCGCGGTTGTCGCTGTACACTACTAACCAAGGAAATTTTGGGTTAAACTGACAAGCTTGATGACAAATGTTGAAAATTTGTTATGAAGCACCAGGTTCATCCTTATCATTATAAACATTTGTTTTTGAATAGTTATTTTATGTATCACTTAAATTTTAAATTAATTAATATGTGTTCTTCAGTTTTACTGTTTCCCAACTTCACTACAGTTTAAAATTTAAATCTTTTAAATTAAGTAGCTCTGTACCATCTGTCATAAACACATTTAAGTTAATAA
>BMAO01036552.1:0-24314 GCA_019973975.1 Trichonephila clavata | reverse complement strand
TCTTAAACTTGAGTTTAGCATTAACTTTTACATAACAGTACGCTAAAAACTCTCATAACTACTAACTCAATAAATTTTATCACTCCAAGTTTTTTTTTGCTTTTACACTTATTATATAAGGTGTACCCCATTTGGGCGAGGACCAAGGAAAAACTTTCCACTGGAGGGAAAACCCGGCCGTACACAACCAGTAAAACTTAAATATTTTAAACATATCTTGAGTTTACATATCTTTATTCTTCAATAACAAATCTTTAAAACATCAGGGTCAGCCACCCTGAAATGAGAACTGGATCAGTGGACGTACAACAAGATTCTTTGAAAACTGTATACATACACAACCATTATTGAATTCACACATATTTAAATTGTCAATTACTTTACAAATTTTATCTGGTTTAAGAAAAACTCCCATTCCAACCACGCAGAGCTAATATTGTTATGGTTAATTTCCTATCTACGCCGCGACGAAAAACCATATATACGAGATACACATGAATGTTCCGATACGTACAATTATATACAATTTTCAAAACATTCATATAAACAAACATTACAAGGAATTCTCGCACCCTTAGCCAAGGTCATCCCACGTAGGAAACAAATGTAAACATACATATGCTTTCCACAATTTAGAATATATTTAGATATACAAAAGATCATTTTTCACTCAACGTAGTGTAACTTTTGTACTTAGTAATCTTTAACAGACCAAGACTTGCTTCTCGCAAAAATTCGCCTGACTGCTTGTCAGTAAAAATATAAATGAAACAATGCAACCTGGCTAATATCTTGTACCTCTCCTTTCTCTGATGTCTCCAATCTGAACCTCCAACGATGTAGACCTTCTGCTTCGTAGACTGTCCTCTGGTTCCTGGCGACCTGGTCTGTACTGTCGGCGCCTTCGTAAATTATAGTGATGAGATCGCTCCTGCTTGATCTCTTCTAGATCGGATTGATCCTTCCTCGTCTGGCAATGTTTCTACTGGCGATCAGGACTGGCTTTCCCATGAACCGTATCTGGAATTGCGTGGGGTGGACCTTCTCTGTTTCCCCATCTTGGCTGAAGTTTCCTTTCTTCCTCTGCTGACATCTACTTCTGGAACTTGTCTACGGTGGTTATCTTCTATTCGTTTTTTCTTTCCTACCTGTTCAGTCAGCGCGATGGAGGATGGGAGCCTTCGCTTGATGATCTCTCTGTGAGTGGCTTTTCTTTTCCTCCTCGGCCCATGTGACAGTGACTCTGGCGTCGCTATCTTCCACCTCTTTTGCTTTGGTTCTTCCTTCTTTTCTGGTGCGGCCCTTCAGACAGTGATTCTGGGATCGCACGCTTACGCCGCCTTTTGGTCAGCTCGTGTCTGCTCTCCTTTATCCCTCTCTGATTGCTTTTATTCCCTTCACCTGTAGTCTCTTTCCTCTCCTGTATCTGTCTTCCACCCGACTAATTACTCCTAGTGACCGATCTAATCCATATCGAATATCCTCAAAGCTACTCGACTGATACTCGGATGCTCTGCTAACTGAACTATCTATCTCTACTACACCTTCATCACTTTTTCTCTGATGGTAAATTCGCACTTGGTGTGTATTAACTGTAGTTCTACCTGCCTTCCAAATTAAATCATTATTGTTTTTAACACTTACGACTCTATAAGGACCTTCAAATTTGGGACAGTATTTTGCTACCACCTTTTTACTGGCAGATCTTATAGGATGAGTTTCAACCAACACTAAATCATCGACCTGAATGTTAACTTCGCGTCTCCTCTTATTGTAAAACTTCGCCCACTTTTCATTGTTTTCTGAGTATTCTGCCTAGCTTCCTCAAACACGTTTTCTATATTCCTAACCACAAATTCTGCTCCATCCGTCACCATCACAAGTTTTTGAAACGGGGTAATAAGTTTCCTACCCAAAAATAATTCTCCTGGAGTTTTTCCAGTGGTTTCGTGAACTGCCGTTCGTAATGCATACGCGAATTCTCTTAGAAACTTGTCCCAGATCTCATGATTTTTATTTACAAAAGAATTAATCATTTGTAATAAATCTCGATTAACTCGTTCCCTTCTATTTAAATGAGGTCTGTACACAACCGTTTTGACATGCTTTATATCTAATCTATTACTTAAATGTTAAAAACTTCGGATATAAAGTGGGAACCGTTGTCGCTTATAAGTTTAATTGGAGCTCCATATCGCGAAATATAATTTTCGAACTGGGTATTGGCGATTATTTTTACGGACGCCTTTCGGAGGGCTATTACTTCCAACCACTTCGTAAAGTGATCCGTTATAAATAAAATATATATTTATCGTTCAGGTTTCGATTCTGGGCAGGGGCCTTACAAATCTATTGAAACTATTTTATTTGGATAATTAGTTATTATCGGTATTAGATGACCGGCCTTAACGCATTCTTATAGTCAACATTTTTGCACGTATTGCACGTCAAAACATACTCATGTATAATCCTCCTCATGTAAGGAAAATAACAAGCATCCTTCACGCTTAAATATGTTTTTTTTGTTCCAAGGTGTCCAGCCATAGGATGATCATGAAATTCACGCTTTATCTCACCTCGCATTGACCTTGGAGTATATACTCTAATTTCTCCGAGAGAGGATGGGTACTTCGCATAAAATAACAACCCGTCCACAAGCCTAAAATCCTGAGACCAGTTTCCACAGTTTGCTTCATTTACCTTACTGTCATCGGGGTTTTGCAAATTATGGTAAATATGATCCAGCTCAGGGTCCTGCCTTTGTTCGGAAATCAATTGCTCCCTTGACTCTAATTACTGCACAAACTATATTGCCAAACTCAAAACTTCCCTCGAGTTTCGTATCTGAACGATCAATTTCTAAATTCCCCTCATCGGTTTTTATTTCTTTAATTTGCTAATCCGAAATAGCTAATGACTTTTCTTTCGAAATTCATGGTTATTTTTGAGTTTCGAATAAAATCGATACCTAAAATGCAAGGGTATTCTAGATTCACTAATATATGAAAATTCCACTTTTTCTTAAATTCTCGAATTTGTATCTCCAATTCTATCCTCCCTACATTGTTACAACAAGGGCCTTGAGCCGTTTTAACTTTTGTGTTTGATTTTTTTTACTGGCTTATGACTGATACGTTTCTTCAGAGATGAACGACCTCTCGGCCCCAGTATCCCATATTGCCTTCGTGAATATCTCATTGATTAAAATGGGCACGAACGGAAGTTCTGCAGGGGACATCAGTAAAGCAGAAACCCCTATAGGAGGTTTCTCTTCAACCTGCGATCGATCCTGATTTCGAACGCTTAAAAAGTTTAAATTTTTATGGCTACCCCTATTCCAATGATTATTCGACCCCCGGTCAACATTATCACTCGGCCCCTATTTCTTAACTGATTCTGTTCACCTCGATTCTCTAACCAGATCATTCCTGTCATTACGGTTCCTGTTCTCGAACCCTTGGTTATCATGTTTCCTCTGGGTCTAGTCCCATATGAAGTTCTATAAACATGTCTCCTATCATTTTGACATTCAACTACCCCTGTGTCTCTCCAATTTCTACTTGTACGCCTTCGGTTGACCTCCTACTCACATCCCAAACTCGTCTTTCACTTTTATTATTACTCGAATCCTTGCTGTCTCTCCTAAAATATCTATCCTCTTATTTAGTGATCATCTAAAGTAACTGCAATGGAGAAGTTGGATTTCGAATCTCTGTGAATTAAATCAACTGTGGTTCCAAACGGGCAATAATGTGATCGATTAAATTTGCTTCCGATATATTTAGTCCCAACCTTTTGTGTATTTCGAGTAAGTTGTATATAAAGTCTAATGGAGCATGACCGTGACCCTGATACGACGAATAGAATCTGACTTCCAATTCAGTCTTATTCCTAACCTGTGGGAGCTTCGCGGCTTCTTCTTTTTACATCTACAAAACCAAGATTTAATGTAGTCGATCTAATTAACATATATCTATCTCGTGTTTTTCCTGAAAGGCTTTGAATTAGTATAAATGCTAGCCCCAAAGTTTCCCAAGAGGATTAGTTAGAAAATCTCGCGAATAGCCCCGTCACAGCCTCCTCCCAGGAAAAAACGGGATTTATAAAAGGGTCTTAATGGCCCGACATAAATTACGTTGAAAAATTTAAGTCTTAAATTAACTAGAAATCTTAAACTTGAGTTTAGCATTAACTTTTACATAACAGTACGCTAAAAAACTCTCATAACTACTAACTCAATAAATTTTATCACTCTCAAGTTTTTTGCTTTTACACTTATAATATAAGGTGTACCCATTTGGGCGAGACCAAGGAAAAACTTTCCACTGGAGGGAAAACCCGGCCGTACACAACCCGTAAAACTTAAATATTTTAAACATATCTTGAGTTTACATATCTTTATTCTTCAACACCAAATCTTTAAAACATCAGGGTCAGCCACCCTGAAATGAGAACTGGATCAGTGGACGTACAACAAGATTCTTTAAAAATGTATACATACACAACCATTATTGAATTCACACATATTTAAATTGTCAATTACTTTACAAATTTTATCTGGTTTAAGAAAACTCCCATTCCAATCACGCAGAGCTAATATTGTTATGTTTAATTTCCTATCTACGCCGCGACGAAAAACCATATATACGAGATACACATGAATGTTCCGATACGTACACAATTATATACAATTTTCAAAACATTCAATATAAACAAACATTACAAGGAATTCTCGCACCCTTAGCCAAGTTTCCCACGTAGGAAACAAATGTAAACATACATATGCTTTCCACAACTTAGAATATATTTAGGTATACAAAAGTTCATTTTTCACTCAACGTAGTGTAACTTTTGTACTTAGTAATCTTTAACAAACCAAGACTTGCTTCTCGCAAAAATTCACTTGACTGCTTGTCAGTAAAAATATAAATGAAACAATGCAACCTGGCTAATATCTTGTACCTCTCCTTTCTCTGATGTCTCCAATCTGAACCTCCAACGATGTAGACCTTCTGCTTCGTAGACTGTCCTCTGGTTCCTGGCGACCTGGTCTGTACTGCCGGCGCCTTCGTAAATTATAGTGATGAGATCGCTCCTGCTTGATCTCTTCTAGATCGGATTGATCCTTCCTCGTCTGGCAATGTTTCTACTGGCGATCAGGACTGGCTTTCCCATGAACCGTATCTGGAATTGCGTGGGGTGGACCTTCTCTGTTTCCCCATCTTGGCTGAAGTTTCCTTTCTTCCTCTGCTGACTATCTACTTCTGGAACTTGTCTACGGTGGTTATCTTCTATTCGTTTTTTCTTTCCTACCTGTTCAGTCGGCGCGATGGAGGATGGGAGCCTTCGCTTGATGATCTCTCTGTGAGTGGCTTTTCTTTTCCTCCTCGGCCCATGTGACAAAGACTCTGGCGTCGCTCTCTTCCACCTCCTTATGCTTTGGTTCTTCCTTCTTTTCTGGTGCGGCCCTTCAGACAGTGATTCTGGGATCGCACGCTTACGCCGCCTTTTGGTCAGCTCGTGTCTGCTCTCCTTTATCCCTCTCTGATTGCTTTTATTCCCTTTACCTGTAGTCTCTTTCCTCTCCTGTATCTGTCTTCCACCCGACTAATTACTCCTAGTGACCGATCTAATCCATATCGAATATCCTCAAAGCTACTCGACTGATACTCGGATGCTCTGCTAACTGAATTATCTATCTCTACTACACCTTCATCACTTTTTCTCTGATGGTAAATTCGCACTTGGTGTGTATTAACTGTAGTTCTACCTGCCTTCCAAATTAAATCATTATTGTTTTTAACACTTACGACTCTATAAGGACCTTCAAATTTGGGACAGTATTTTGCTACCACCTTTTTACTGGCAGAGCTTATAGGATGAGTTTCAACCAACACTAAATCATCGACCTGAATGTTAACTTCGCGTCTCCTCTTATTGTAAAACTTCGCCCACTTTTCATTGTTTTCTGAGTATTCTGCCTAGCTTCCTCAAACACGTTTTCTATATTCCTAACCACAAATTCTGCTCCATCCGTCACCATCACAAGTTTTTGAAACGGGGTAATAAGTTTCCTACCCAAAAATAATTCTCCTGGAGTTTTTCCAGTGGTTTCGTGAACTGCCGTTCGTAATGCATACGCGAATTCTCTTAGAAACTTGTCCCAGATCTCATGATTTTTATTTACAAAAGAATTAATCATTTGTAATAAATCTCGATTAACTCGTTCCCTTCTATTTAAATGAGGTCTGTACACAACCGTTTTGACATGCTTTATATCTAATCTATTACTTAAATGTTTAAAAACTTCGGATATAAAGTGGGAACCGTTGTCGCTTATAAGTTTAATTGGAGCTCCATATCGCGAAATATAATTTTCGAACTGGGTATTGGCGATTATTTTTACGGACGCCTTTCGGAGGGCTATTACTTCCAACCACTTCGTAAAGTGATCCGTTATAAATAAAATATATATTTATCGTTCAGGTTTCGATTCTGGGCAGGGGCCTTACAAATCTATTGAAACTATTTTATTTGGATAATTAGTTATTATCGGTATTAGATGACCGGCCTTAACGCATTCTTATAGTCAACATTTTTGCACGTATTGCACGTCAAAACATACTCATGTATAATCCTCCTCATGTAAGGAAAATAACAAGCATCCTTCACGCTTAAATATGTTTTTTTTGTTCCAAGGTGTCCAGCCATAGGATGATCATGAAATTCACGCTTTATCTCACCTCGCATTGACCTTGGAGTATATACTCTAATTTCTCCGAGAGAGGATGGGTACTTCGCATAAAATAACAACCCGTCCACAAGCCTAAAATCCTGAGACCAGTTTCCACAGTTTGCTTCATTTACCTTACTGTCATCGGGGTTTTGCAAATTATGGTAAATATGATCCAGCTCAGGGTCCTGCCTTTGTTCGGAAATCAATTGCTCCCTTGACTCTAATTACTGCACAAACTATATTGCCAAACTCAAAACTTCCCTCGAGTTTCGTATCTGAACGATCAATTTCTAAATTCCCCTCATCGGTTTTTATTTCTTTAATTTGCTAATCCGAAATAGCTAATGACTTTTCTTCGAAATTCATGGTTATTTTTGAGTTTCGAATAAAATCGATACCTAAAATGCAAGGGTATTCTAGATTCACTAATATATGAAAATTCCACTTTTTCTTAAATTCTCGAATTTGTATCTCCAATTCTATCCTCCCTACATTGTTACAACAAGGGCCTTGAGCCGTTTTAACTTTTGTGTTTGATTTTTTTACTGGCTTAGAAGAAATTTATGACTGATACGTTTCTTCAGAGATGAACGACCTCTCGGCCCCAGTATCCCATATTGCCTTCGTGAGTATCTCATTGATTAAAATGGGCACGAACGGAAGTTCTGCAGGGAACATCAGTAAAGCAGAAACCCCTATAGGAGGTTTCTCTTCAACCTGCGATCGATCCTGATTTCGAACGCTTAAAAAGTTTAAATTTTTATGGCTACCCTTATTCCAATGATTATTCGACCCCCGGTCATCATTATCACTCGGACCCCTATTTCTTAACTGATTCTGTTCACCTCGATTCTCTAACCATGATCATTCCTGTCATTACGGTTCCTGTTCTCGAACCCTTGGTTATCATGGTTCCTCTGGGGTCTAGTCCCATATGAAGTTCTATAAACATGTCTCCTATCATTTTGACATTCAACTACCCCTGTGTCTCTCCAATTTCTACTTGTACGCCTTCGGTTGACCTCCTACTCACATCCCAAACTCGTCTTTCACTTTTATTGTTACTCGAATCCTTGCTGTCTCTCCTAAAATATCTATCCTCTTATTTAGTGATCATCTAAAGTAACTGCAATTGAGAAGTTGGATTTCGAATCTCTGTGAATTAAATCAACTGTGGTTCCAAACGGGCAATAATGTGATCGATTAAATTTGCTTCCGATATATTTAGTCCCAACCTTTTGTGTATCTCGAGTAAGTTGTATATAAAGTGTAATGGAGCATGACCGTGACCCTGATACGACGAATAGAATCTGACTTCCAATTCAGTCTTATTCCTAACCTGTGGGAGCTTCGCGGCTTCTTCTTTTTACATCTACAAAACCAAGATTTAATGTAAGTCGATCTAATTAACATATATCTATCTCGTGTTTTTCCTGAAAGGCTGTGAATTAGTATAAATGCTAGCCCCAAAGTTTCCCAAGAGGATTTGTTAGAAAATCTCGCGAATAGCCCCGTCACAGCCTCCTCCCAGGAAAAAACGGGATTTATAAAAGGGTCTTAATGGCCCGACATAAATTACGTTGAAAAATTTAAGTCTTAAATTAACTAGAAATCTTAAACTTGAGTTTAGCATTAACTTTTACATAACAGTACGCTAAAAAAACTCTCATTACTACTAACTCAATAAATTTTATCACTCTCAAGTTTTTTGCTTTTACACTTATAATATAAGGTGTACCCCATTTGGGCGAGGACCAAGGAAAAACTTTCCACTGGAGGGAAAAACCCGGCCGTACACAACCCGTAAAACTTAAATATTTTAAACATATCTTGAGTTTACATATCTTTATTCTTCAACACCAAATCTTTAAAACATCAGGGTCAGCCACCCTGAAATGAGAACTGGATCAGTGGACGTACAACAAGATTCTTTGAAAACTGTATACATACACAACCATTATTGAATTCACACATATTTAAATTGTCAATTACTTTACAAATTTTATCTGGTTTAAGAAAAACTCCCATTCCAATCACGCAGAGATAATATTGTTATGGTTAATTTCCTATCTACGCCGCGATTAAAAACCATATATACGAGATACACATGAATGTTCCGATACGTACACAATTATATACAATTTTCAAAACATTCTCAATGTAAACAAACATTACAAGGAATTCTCGCACCCTTAGCCAAGTCTTCCCACGTAGGAAACAAATGTAAACATACATATGCTTTCCAAAATTTAGAATATATTTAGATATACAAAAGATCATTTTTCACTCAACGTAGTGTAACTTTTGTACTTAGTAATCTTTAACAACCAAGACTTTCTTCTCGCAAAAATTCACCTGACTGCTTGTCAGTAAAAATATAAAATAAACATTGCAACCTGGCTAATATCTTGTACCTCTCCTTTCTCTGATGTCTCCAATCTGAACCTCCAACGATGTAGACCTTCTGCTTCGTAGACTGTCCTCTGGTTCCTGGCGACCTGGTCTGTACTGTCGGCGCCTTCGTAAATTATAGTGATGAGATCGCACCTGCTTGATCTCTTCCAGATCGGATTGATCCTTCCTCGTCTGGCAATGTTTCTACTGGTGATCAGGACCTGGCTTTCCCATGAACCGTATCTGGAATTGCGTGGGGTGGACCTTCTCTGATTTCCCCATCTTGGCTGAAGTTTCCTTTCTTCCTCTGCTGACGATCTACTTCTGGAACTTGTCTACGGTGGTTATCTTCTATTCGTTTTTTCTTTCCTACCTGTTCAGTCGGCGCGATGGAGGATGGGAGCCTTCGCTTGATGATCTCTCTGTGAGTGGCTTTTCTTTTCCTCCTCGGCCCATGTGACAGTGACTCTGGCGTCGCTCTCTTCCACCTGCTTATGCTTTGGTTCTTCCTTCTTTTCTGGTGCGGCCCTTCAGACAGTGATTCTGGGATCGCACGCTTACGCCGCCTTTTGGTCTGCTCGTGTCTGCTCTCCTTTATCCCTCTCTGATTGCTTTTATTCCCTTCACCTGTAGTCTCTTTCCTCTCCTGTATCTGTCTTCCACCCGACTAATTACTCCTAGTGACCGATCTAATCCATATCGAATATCCTCAAAGCTACTCGACTGATACTCGGATGCTCTGCTAACTGAACTATCTATCTCTACTACACCTTCATCACTTTTTCTCTGATGGTAAATTCGCACTTGGTGTGTATTAACTGTAGTTCTACCTGCCTTCCAAATTAAATCATTAATGTTTTTAACACTTACGACTCTATAAGGACCTTCAAATTTGGGACAGTATTTTGCTACCACCTTTTTACTGGCAGAGCTTATAGGATGAGTTTCAACCAACACTAAATCATCGACCTGAATGTTAACTTCGCGTCTCCTCTTATTGTAAAACTTCGCCCACTTTTCATTGTTTTCTGAGTATTCTGCCTAGCTTCCACAAACACGTTTTCTATATTCCTAACCACAAATTCTGCTCCATCCGTCACCATCACAAGTTTTTGAAACGGGGTAATAAGTTCCTACGTAAAAAAAATTCTCCTGGAGTTTTTCCAGTGGTTTCGTGAACTGCCGTTCGTAATGCATACGCGAATTCTCTTAGAAACTTGTCCCAGGTCTCATGATTTTTATTTACAAAGAATTTATCATTTGTAATAAATCTCGATTAACTCGTTCCGTTCTATTTAAATGAGGTCTCTACACATCCGTTTTGACATGCTTTATATCTAATCTATTACTTAAATGCTCAAAAACTTCGGATATAAAGTGGGAACCGTTGTCGCTTATAAGTTTAATTGGAGCTCCATATCACGAAATATAATTTTCGAACTGGGTATTGGCGATTATTTTTACGGACGCCTTTCGGAGGGCTATTACTTCCAACCACTTCGTAAAGTGATCCGTTATAAATAAAATATATATTTATCGTTCAGGTTTCGATTCTGGGCAGGAGCCTTATAAATCTATTGAAACTATTTTATTTGGATAATTAGTTATTATCGGTATTAGATGACCGGCCTTAACGCATTCTTATAGTCAACATTTTTGCATGTATTGCACGTCAAAACATACTCATATATAATCATCCTCATGTAAGGAAAATAACAAGCATCCTTCACGCTTAAATATGTTTTTTTTTGTTCCAAGGTGTCCAGCCATAGGATGATCTTGAAATTCACGCTTTATCTCACCTCGCATTGACCTTGGAGTATATACTCTCAGTTCTCCGAGTGAGGTTGGGTACTTCGCATAAAACAACAACCCGTCCACAAGCCTAAATTCCTGAGACCAGTTTCCACAGATTGCTTCATTTACCTTACTGTCATCGGGGTTTTGCAAATAACGGTAAATATGATCCAGCTCAGGGTCCTGCCTTTGTTCGGAAATCAATTGCTCCCTTGACTCTAATTACTGCACAAACTATATTGCCAAACTCAAAACTTCCCTCGAGTTTCGTATCTGAACGATCAATTTCTAAATTCCCCTCATCGGTTTTTATTTCTTTAATTTGCTAATCCGAAATAGCTAATGACTTTTCTTCGAAATTCATGGTTATTTTTGAGTTTCGAATAAAATCGATACCTAAAATGCAAGGGTATTCTAAATTCACTAATATATGAAAATTCCACTTTTTCTTAAATTCTCGAATTTGTATCTCCAATTCTGTCCTCCCTACATTGTTACAACAAGGGCCTTGAGCCGTTTTAACTTTTGTGTTTGATTTTTTTACTGGCTTAGAAGAAAAATATGACTGATACGTTTCTTCAGAGATGAACGACCTCTCGGCCCCAGTATCCCATATTGCCTTCGTGAATATCTCATTGATTAAAATGGGCACGAACGGAAGTTCTGCAGGGGACATCAGTAAAGCAGAAACCCCTATAGGAGGTTTCTCTTCAACCTGCGATCGATCCTGATTTCGAACGCTTAAAAAGTTTAAATTTTTATGGCTACCCCTATTCCAATGATTATTCGACCCCCGGTCAACATTATCACTCGGACCCTATTTCTTAACTGATTCTGTTCACCTCGATTCTCTAACCATGATCATTCCTGTCATTACGGTTCCTGTTCTCGAACCCTTGGTTATCATGGTTCCTCTGGGGTCTAGTCCCATATGAAGTTCTATAAACATGTCTCCTATCATTTTGACATTCAACTACCCCTGTGTCTCTCCAATTTCTACTTGTACGCCTTCGGTTGACCTCCTACTCACATCCCAAACTCGTCTTTCACTTTTATTATTACTCGAATCCTTGCTGTCTCTCCTAAAATATCTATCCTCTTATTTAGTGATCATCTAAAGTAACTGCAATTGAGAAGTTGGATTTCGAATCTCTGTGAATTAAATCAACTGTGGTTCCAAACGGGCAATAATGTGATCGATTAAATTTGCTTCCGATATATTTAGTCCCAAACTTTTGTATATTTCGAGTAAGTTGTATATAAAGTGTAATGGAGCATGACCGTGACCCTGATACGACGAATAGAATCTGACTTCCAATTCAGTTTTATTCCTAACCTGTGGGAGCTTCGCGGCTTCTTCTTTTTACATCTACAAAACCAAGATTTAATGTAATCGATCTAATTAACATATATCTATCTCGTGTTTTTCCTGAAAGGCTGTGAATTAGTATAAATGCTAGCCCCAAAGTTTCCCAAGAGGATTAGTTAGAAAATCTCGCGAATAGCCCCGTCACAGCCTCCTCCCAGGAAAAAACGGGATTTATAAAAGGGTCTTAATGGCCCGACATAAATTACGTTGAAAAATTTAAGTCTTAAATTAACTAGAAATCTTAAACTTGAGTTTAGCATTAACTTTTACATAACAGTACGCTAAAAAAACTCTCATAACTACTAACTCAATAAATTTTATCACTCCCAAGTTTTTTGCTTTTACACATATTATATAAGGTGTACCCCATTTGGGCGAGGACCAAGGAAAAACTTTCCATTGGAGGGAAAACCCGGCCGTACACAACCCGTAAAACTTAAATATTTTAAACATATCTTGAGTTTACATATCTTTATTCTTCAACACCAAATCTTTAAAACATCAGGGTCAGCCACCTGAAATGAGAACTGGATCAGTGGACGTACAACAAGATTCTTTGAAAACTGTACACATACACAACCATTATTGAATTCACACATATTTAAATTGTCAATTACTTTACAAATTTTATCTGGTTTAAGAAAAACTCCCATTCCAACCACGCAGAGCTAATATTGTTATGGTTAATTTCCTATCTACGCCGCGACGAAAAACCATATATACGAGATACACATGAATGTTCCGATACGTACACAATTATATACAATTTTCAAAACATTCAATATAAACAAACATTACAAGGAATTCTCGCACCCTTAGCCAAGTCTTCCCACGTTGGAAACAAATGTAAACATACATATGCTTTCCACAATTTAGAATATATTTAGATATACAAAAGATCATTTTTCACTCAACGTAGTGTAACTTTTGTACTTAGTAATCTTTAACAGACCAAGACTTGCTTCTCGCAAAAATTCGCCCGACTGCTTGTCAGTAAAAATATAAACCCAAACTTTTGTATATTTCGAGTAAGTTGTATATAAAGTGTAATGGAGCATGACCGTGACCCTGATACGACGAATAGAATCTGACTTCCAATTCAGTTTTATTCCTAACCTGTGGGAGCTTCGCGGCTTCTTCTTTTTACATCTACAAAACCAAGATTTAATGTAATCGATCTAATTAACATATATCTATCTCGTGTTTTTCCTGAAAGGCTGTGAATTAGTATAAATGCTAGCCCCAAAGTTTCCCAAGAGGATTAGTTAGAAAATCTCGCGAATAGCCCCGTCACAGCCTCCTCCCAGGAAAAAACGGGATTTATAAAAGGGTCTTAATGGCCCGACATAAATTACGTTGAAAAATTTAAGTCTTAAATTAACTAGAAATCTTAAACTTGAGTTTAGCATTAACTTTTACATAACAGTACGCTAAAAAAACTCTCATAACTACTAACTCAATAAATTTTATCACTCCCAAGTTTTTTGCTTTTACACATATTATATAAGGTGTACCCCATTTGGGCGAGGACCAAGGAAAAACTTTCCATTGGAGGGAAAACCCGGCCGTACACAACCCGTAAAACTTAAATATTTTAAACATATCTTGAGTTTACATATCTTTATTCTTCAACACCAAATCTTTAAAACATCAGGGTCAGCCACCCTGAAATGAGAACTGGATCAGTGGACGTACAACAAGATTCTTTGAAAACTGTACACATACAAAACCATTATTGAATTCACACATATTTAAATTGTCAATTACTTTACAAATTTTATCTGGTTTAAGAAAAACTCCCATTCCAACCACGCAGAGCTAATATTGTTATGGTTAATTTCCTATCTACGCCGCGACGAAAAACCATATATACGAGATACACATGAATGTTCCGATACGTACACAATTATATACAATTTTCAAAACATTCAATATAAACAAACATTACAAGGAATTCTCGCACCCTTAGCCAAGTCTTCCCACGTAGGAAACAAATGTAAACATACATATGCTTTCCACAATTTAGAATATATTTAGATATACAAAAGATCATTTTTCACTCAACGTAGTGTAACTTTTGTACTTAGTAATCTTTAACAGACCAAGACTTGCTTCTCGCAAAAATTCGCCCGACTGCTTGTCAGTAAAAATATAAATGAAACAATGCAACCTGGCTAATATCTTGTACCTCTCCTTTCTCTGATGTCTCCAATCTGAACCTCCAACGATGTAGACCTTCTGCTTCGTAGACTGTCCTCTGGTTCCTGGCGACCTGGTCTGTACTGTCGGCGCCTTCGTAAATTATAGTGATGAGATCGCTCCTGCTTGATCTCTTCTAGATCGGATTGATCCTTCCTCGTCTGGCAATGTTTCTACTGGCGATCAGGACTGGCTTTCCCATGAACCGTATCTGGAATTGCGTGGGGTGGACCTTCTCTGTTTCCCCATCTTGGCTGAAGTTTCCTTTCTTCCTCTGCTGACTATCTACTTCTGGAACTTGTCTACGGTGGTTATCTTCTATTCGTTTTTTCTTTCCTACCTGTTCAGTCGGCGCGATGGAGGATGGGAGCCTTCGCTTGATGATCTCTCTGTGAGTGGCTTTTCTTTTCCTCCTCGGCCCATGTGACAAAGACTCTGGCGTCGCTCTCTTCCACCTCCTTATGCTTTGGTTCTTCCTTCTTTTCTGGTGCGGCCCTTCAGACAGTGATTCTGGGATCGCACGCTTACGCCGCCTTTTGGTCAGCTCGTGTCTGCTCTCCTTTATCCCTCTCTGATTGCTTTTATTCCCTTTACCTGTAGTCTCTTTCCTCTCCTGTATCTGTCTTCCACCCGACTAATTACTCCTAGTGACCGATCTAATCCATATCGAATATCCTCAAAGCTACTCGACTGATACTCGGATGCTCTGCTAACTGAATTATCTATCTCTACTACACCTTCATCACTTTTTCTCTGATGGTAAATTCGCACTTGGTGTGTATTAACTGTAGTTCTACCTGCCTTCCAAATTAAATCATTATTGTTTTTAACACTTACGACTCTATAAGGACCTTCAAATTTGGGACAGTATTTTGCTACCACCTTTTTACTGGCAGAGCTTATAGGATGAGTTTCAACCAACACTAAATCATCGACCTGAATGTTAACTTCGCGTCTCCTCTTATTGTAAAACTTCGCCCACTTTTCATTGTTTTCTGAGTATTCTGCCTAGCTTCCTCAAACACGTTTTCTATATTCCTAACCACAAATTCTGCTCCATCCGTCACCATCACAAGTTTTTGAAACGGGGTAATAAGTTTCCTACCCAAAAATAATTCTCCTGGAGTTTTTCCAGTGGTTTCGTGAACTGCCGTTCGTAATGCATACGCGAATTCTCTTAGAAACTTGTCCCAGATCTCATGATTTTTATTTACAAAAGAATTAATCATTTGTAATAAATCTCGATTAACTCGTTCCCTTCTATTTAAATGAGGTCTGTACACAACCGTTTTGACATGCTTTATATCTAATCTATTACTTAAATGTTTAAAAACTTCGGATATAAAGTGGGAACCGTTGTCGCTTATAAGTTTAATTGGAGCTCCATATCGCGAAATATAATTTTCGAACTGGGTATTGGCGATTATTTTACGGACGCCTTTCGGAGGGCTATTACTTCCAACCACTTCGTAAAGTGATCCGTTATAAATAAAATATATATTTATCGTTCAGGTTTCGATTCTGGGCAGGGGCCTTACAAATCTATTGAAACTATTTTATTTGGATAATTAGTTATTATCGGTATTAGATGACCGGCCTTAACGCATTCTTATAGTCAACATTTTTGCACGTATTGCACGTCAAAACATACTCATGTATAATCCTCCTCATGTAAGGAAAATAACAAGCATCCTTCACGCTTAAATATGTTTTTTTTGTTCCAAGGTGTCCAGCCATAGGATGATCATGAAATTCACGCTTTATCTCACCTCGCATTGACCTTGGAGTATATACTCTAATTTCTCCGAGAGAGGATGGGTACTTCGCATAAAATAACAACCCGTCCACAAGCCTAAAATCCTGAGACCAGTTTCCACAGTTTGCTTCATTTACCTTACTGTCATCGGGGTTTTGCAAATTATGGTAAATATGATCCAGCTCAGGGTCCTGCCTTTGTTCGGAAATCAATTGCTCCCTTGACTCTAATTACTGCACAAACTATATTGCCAAACTCAAAACTTCCCTCGAGTTTCGTATCTGAACGATCAATTTCTAAATTCCCCTCATCGGTTTTTATTTCTTTAATTTGCTAATCCGAAATAGCTAATGACTTTTCTTCGAAATTCATGGTTATTTTTGAGTTTCGAATAAAATCGATACCTAAAATGCAAGGGTATTCTAGATTCACTAATATATGAAAATTCCACTTTTTCTTAAATTCTCGAATTTGTATCTCCAATTCTATCCTCCCTACATTGTTACAACAAGGGCCTTGAGCCGTTTTAACTTTTGTGTTTGATTTTTTTACTGGCTTATGACTGATACGTTTCTTCAGAGATGAACGACCTCTCGGCCCCAGTATCCCATATTGCCTTCGTGAATCTCTCATTGATTAAAATGGGCACGAACGGAAGTTCTGCAGGGGACATCAGTAAAGCAGAAACCCCTATAGGAGGTTTCTCTTCAACCTGCGATCGATCCTGATTTCGAACGCTTAAAAAGTTTAAATTTTTATGGCTACCCCTATTCCAATGATTATTCGACCCCCGGTCAACATTATCACTCGGGCCCCTATTTCTTAACTGATTCTGTTCACCTCGATTCTCTAACCAGGATCATTCCTGTCATTACGGTTCCTGTTCTCGAACCCTTGGTTATCATGTTTCCTCTGGGGTCTAGTCCCATATGAAGTTCTATAAACATGTCTCCTATCATTTTGACATTCAACTACCCCTGTGTCTCTCCAATTTCTACTTGTACGCCTTCGGTTGACCTCCTACTCACATCCCAAACTCGTCTTTCACTTTTATTATTACTCGAATCCTTGCTGTCTCTCCTAAAATATCTATCCTCTTATTTAGTGATCATCTAAAGTAACTGCAATGGAGAAGTTGGATTTCGAATCTCTGTGAATTAAATCAACTGTGGTTCCAAACGGGCAATAATGTGATCGATTAAATTTGCTTCCGATATATTTAGTCCCAACCTTTTGTGTATTTCGAGTAAGTTGTATATAAAGTCTAATGGAGCATGACCGTGACCCTGATACGACGAATAGAATCTGACTTCCAATTCAGTCTTATTCCTAACCTGTGGGAGCTTCGCGGCTTCTTCTTTTTACATCTACAAAACCAAGATTTAATGTAGTCGATCTAATTAACATATATCTATCTCGTGTTTTTCCTGAAAGGCTTTGAATTAGTATAAATGCTAGCCCCAAAGTTTCCCAAGAGGATTAGTTAGAAAATCTCGCGAATAGCCCCGTCACAGCCTCCTCCCAGGAAAAAACGGGATTTATAAAAGGGTCTTAATGGCCCGACATAAATTACGTTGAAAAATTTAAGTCTTAAATTAACTAGAAATCTTAAACTTGAGTTTAGCATTAACTTTTACATAACAGTACGCTAAAAAAACTCTCATAACTACTAACTCAATAAATTTTATCACTCTCAAGTTTTTTGCTTTTACACTTATAATATAAGGTGTACCCCATTTGGGCGAGGACCAAGGAAAAACTTTCCACTGGAGGGAAAACCCCGGCCGTACACAACCCGTAAAACTTAAATATTTTAAACATATCTTGAGTTTACATATCTTTATTCTTCAACACCAAATCTTTAAAACATCAGGGTCAGCCACCCTGAAATGAGAACTGGATCAGTGGACGTACAACAAGATTCTTTCAAAAATGTATACATACACAACCATTATTGAATTCACACATATTTAAATTGTCAATTACTTTACAAATTTTATCTGGTTTAAGAAAAACTCCCATTCCAATCACGCAGAGCTAATATTGTTATGTTTAATTTCCTATCTACGCCGCGACGAAAAACCATATATACGAGATACACATGAATGTTCCGATACGTACACAATTATATACAATTTTCAAAACATTCAATATAAACAAACATTACAAGGAATTCTCGCACCCTTAGCCAAGTGTTCCCACGTAGGAAACAAATGTAAACATACATATGCTTTCCACAACTTAGAATATATTTAGGTATACAAAAGTTCATTTTTCACTCAACGTAGTGTAACTTTTGTACTTAGTAATCTTTAACAAACCAAGACTTGCTTCTCGCAAAAATTCACTTGACTGCTTGTCAGTAAAAATATAAATGAAACAATGCAACCTGGCTAATATCTTGTACCTCTCCTTTCTCTGATGTCTCCAATCTGAACCTCCAACGATGTAGACCTTCTGCTTCGTAGACTGTCCTCTGGTTCCTGGCGACCTGGTCTGTACTGCCGGCGCCTTCGTAAATTATAGTGATGAGATCGCTCCTGCTTGATCTCTTCTAGATCGGATTGATCCTTCCTCGTCTGGCAATGTTTCTACTGGCGATCAGGACTGGCTTTCCCATGAACCGTATCTGGAATTGCGTGGGTGGACCTTCTCTGTTTCCCCATCTTGGCTGAAGTTTCCTTTCTTCCTCTGCTGACTATCTACTTCTGGAACTTGTCTACGGTGGTTATCTTCTATTCGTTTTTTCTTTCCTACCTGTTCAGTCGGCGCGATGGAGGATGGGAGCCTTCGCTTGATGATGTCTCTGTGAGTGGCTTTTCTTTTCCTCCTCGGCCCATGTGACAAAGACTCTGGCGTCGCTCTCTTCCACCTCCTTATGCTTTGGTTCTTCCTTCTTTTCTGGTGCGGCCCTTCAGACAGTGATTCTGGGATCGCACGCTTACGCCGCCTTTTTGTCAGCTCGTGTCTGCTCTCCTTTATCCCTCTCTGATTGCTTTTATTCCCTTTACCTGTAGTCTCTTTCCTCTCCTGTATCTGTCTTCCACCCGACTAATTACTCCTAGTGACCGATCTAATCCATATCGAATATCCTCAAAGCTACTCGACTGATACTCGGATGCTCTGCTAACTGAATTATCTATCTCTACTACACCTTCATCACTTTTTCTCTGATGGTAAATTCGCACTTGGTGTGTATTAACTGTAGTTCTACCTGCCTTCCAAATTAAATCATTATTGTTTTTAACACTTACGACTCTATAAGGACCTTCAAATTTGGGACAGTATTTTGCTACCACCTTTTTACTGGCAGAGCTTATAGGATGAGTTTCAACCAACACTAAATCATCGACCTGAATGTTAACTTCGCGTCTCCTCTTATTGTAAAACTTCGCCCACTTTTCATTGTTTTCTGAGTATTCTGCCTAGCTTCCTCAAACACGTTTTCTATATTCCTAACCACAAATTCTGCTCCATCCGTCACCATCACAAGTTTTTGAAACGGGGTAATAAGTTTCCTACCCAAAAATAATTCTCCTGGAGTTTTTCCAGTGGTTTCGTGAACTGCCGTTCGTAATGCATACGCGAATTCTCTTAGAAACTTGTCCCAGATCTCATGATTTTTATTTACAAAAGAATTAATCATTTGTAATAAATCTCGATTAACTCGTTCCCTTCTATTTAAATGAGGTCTGTACACAACCGTTTTGACATGCTTTATATCTAATCTATTACTTAAATGTTTAAAAACTTCGGATATAAAGTGGGAACCGTTGTCGCTTATAAGTTTAATTGGAGCTCCATATCGCGAAATATAATTTTCGAACTGGGTATTGGCGATTATTTTTACGGACACCTTTCGGAGGGCTATTACTTCCAACCACTTCGTAAAGTGATCCGTTATAACTAAAATATATATTTATCGTTCAGGTTTCGATTCTGGGCAGGGGCCTTACAAATCTATTGAAACTATTTTATTTGGATAATTAGTTATTATCGGTATTAGATGACCGGCCTTAACGCATTCTTATAGTCAACATTTTTGCACGTATTGCACGTCAAAACATACTCATGTATAATCCTCCTCATGTAAGGAAAATAACAAGCATCCTTCACGCTTAAATATGTTTTTTTTGTTCCAAGGTGTCCAGCCATAGGATGATCATGAAATTCACGCTTTATCTCACCTCGCATTGACCTTGGAGTATATACTCTAATTTCTCCGAGAGAGGATGGGTACTTCGCATAAAATAACAACCCGTCCACAAGCCTAAAATCCTGAGACCAGTTTCCACAGTTTGCTTCATTTACCTTACTGTCATCGGGGTTTTGCAAATTATGGTAAATATGATCCAGCTCAGGGTCCTGCCTTTGTTCGGAAATCAATTGCTCCCTTGACTCTAATTACTGCACAAACTATATTGCCAAACTCAAAACTTCCCTCGAGTTTCGTATCTGAACGATCAATTTCTAAATTCCCCTCATCGGTTTTTATTTCTTTAATTTGCTAATCCGAAATAGCTAATGACTTTTCTTCGAAATTCATGGTTATTTTTGAGTTTCGAATAAAATCGATACCTAAAATGCAAGGGTATTCTAGATTCACTAATATATGAAAATTCCACTTTTTCTTAAATTCTCGAATTTGTATCTCCAATTCTATCCTCCCTACATTGTTACTACAAGGGCCTTGAGCCGTTTTAACTTTTGTGTTTGATTTTTTTACTGGCTTAGAAGAAATTTATGACTGATACGTTTCTTCAGAGATGAACGACCTCTCGGCCCCAGTATCCCATATTGCCTTCGTGAGTATCTCATTGATTAAAATGGGCACGAACGGAAGTTCTGCAGGGAACATCAGTAAAGCAGAAACCCCTATAGGAGGTTTTTCTTCAACCTGCGATCGATCCTGATTTCGAACGCTTAAAAAGTTTAAATTTTTATGGCTACCCTTATTCCAATGATTATTCGACCCCCGTCATCATTATCACTCGGACCCCTATTTCTTAACTGATTCTGTTCACCTCGATTCTCTAACCATGATCATTCCTGTCATTACGGTTCCTGTTCTCGAACCCTTGGTTATCATGGTTCCTCTGGGGTCTAGTCCCATATGAAGTTCTATAAACATGTCTCCTATCATTTTGACATTCAACTACCCCTGTGTCTCTCCAATTTCTACTTGTACGCCTTCGGTTGACCTCCTACTCACATCCCAAACTCGTCTTTCACTTTTATTGTTACTCGAATCCTTGCTGTCTCTCCTAAAATATCTATCCTCTTATTTAGTGATCATCTAAAGTAACTGCAATTGAGAAGTTGGATTTCGAATCTCTGTGAATTAAATCAACTGTGGTTCCAAACGGGCAATAATGTGATCGATTAAATTTGCTTCCGATATATTTAGTCCCAACCTTTTGTGTATCTCGAGTAAGTTGTATATAAAGTGTAATGGAGCATGACCGTGACCCTGATACGACGAATAGAATCTGACTTCCAATTCAGTCTTATTCCTAACCTGTGGGAGCTTCGCGGCTTCTTCTTTTTACATCTACAAAACCAAGATTTAATGTAGTCGATCTAATTAACATATATCTATCTCGTGTTTTTCCTGAAAGGCTGTGAATTAGTATAAATGCTAGCCCCAAAGTTTCCCAAGAGGATTTGTTAGAAAATCTCGCGAATAGCCCCGTCACAGCCTCCTCCCAGGAAAAAACGGGATTTATAAAAGGGTCTTAATGGCCCGACATAAATTACGTTGAAAAATTTAAGTCTTAAATTAACTAGAAATCTTAAACTTGAGTTTAGCATTAACTTTTACATAACAGTACGCTAAAAAAACTCTCATTACTACTAACTCAATAAATTTTATCACTCTCAAGTTTTTTGCTTTTACACTTATAATATAAGGTGTACCCCATTTGGGCGAGGACCAAGGAAAAACTTTCCACTGGAGGGAAAAACCCGGCCGTACACAACCCGTAAAACTTAAATATTTTAAACATATCTTGAGTTTACATATCTTTATTCTTCAACACCAAATCTTTAAAACATCAGGGTCAGCCACCCTGAAATGAGAACTGGATCAGTGGACGTACAAAAAGATTCTTTGAAAACTGTATACATACACAACCATTATTGAATTCACACATATTTAAATTGTCAATTACTTTACAAATTTTATCTGGTTTAAGAAAAACTCCCATTCCAATCACGCAGAGATAATATTGTTATGGTTAATTTCCTATCTACGCCGCGATTAAAAACCATATATACGAGATACACATGAATGTTCGATACGTACACAATTATATACAATTTTCAAAACATTCTCAATGTAAACAAACATTACAAGGAATTCTCGCACCCTTAGCCAAGTCTTCCCACGTAGGAAACAAATGTAAACATACATATGCTTTCCAAAATTTAGAATATATTTAGATATACAAAAGATCATTTTTCACTCAACGTAGTGTAACTTTTGTACTTAGTAATCTTTAACAACCAAGACTTTCTTCTCGCAAAAAATTCACCTGACTGCTTGTCAGTAAAAATATAAAATAAACATTGCAACCTGGCTAATATCTTGTACCTCTCCTTTCTCTGATGTCTCCAATCTGAACCTCCAACGATGTAGACCTTCTGCTTCGTAGACTGTCCTCTGGTTCCTGGCGACCTGGTCTGTACTGTCGGCGCCTTCGTAAATTATAGTGATGAGATCGCACCTGCTTGATCTCTTCCAGATCGGATTGATCCTTCCTCGTCTGGCAATGTTTCTACTGGTGATCAGGACCTGGCTTTCCCATGAACCGTATCTGGAATTGCGTGGGTGGACCTTCTCTGATTTCCCCATCTTGCTGAAGTTTCCTTTCTTCCTCTGCTGACGATCTACTTCTGGAACTTGTCTACGGTGGTTATCTTCTATTCGTTTTTTTCTTTCCTACCTGTTCAGTCGGCGCGATGGAGGATGGGAGCCTTCGCTTGATGATCTCTCTGTGAGTGGCTTTTCTTTTCCTCCTCGGCCCATGTGACAGTGACTCTGGCGTCGCTCTCTTCCACCTGCTTATGCTTTGGTTCTTCCTTCTTTTCTGGTGCGGCCCTTCAGACAGTGATTCTGGGATCGCACGCTTACGCCGCCTTTTGGTCTGCTCGTGTCTGCTCTCCTTTATCCCTCTCTGATTGCTTTTATTCCCTTCACCTGTAGTCTCTTTCCTCTCCTGTATCTGTCTTCCACCCGACTAATTACTCCTAGTGACCGATCTAATCCATATAGAATATCCTCAAAGCTACTCGACTGATACTCGGATGCTCTGCTAACTGAACTATCTATCTCTACTACACCTTCATCACTTTTTCTCTGATGGTAAATTCGCACTTGGTGTGTATTAACTGTAGTTCTACCTGCCTTCCAAATTAAATCATTAATGTTTTAACACTTACGACTCTATAAGGACCTTCAAATTTGGGACAGTATTTTGCTACCACCTTTTTACTGGCAGAGCTTATAGGATGAGTTTCAACCAACACTAAAATCATCGACCTGAATGTTAACTTCGCGTCTCCTCTTATTGTAAAACTTCGCCCACTTTTCATTGTTTTCTGAGTATTCTGCCTAGCTTCCACAACCACGTTTTCTATATTCCTAACCACAAATTCTGCTCCATCCGTCACCATCACAAGTTTTTGAAACGGGGTAATAAGTTTCCTACGTAAAAAAAATTCTCCTGGAGTTTTTCCAGTGGTTTCGTGAACTGCCGTTCGTAATGCATACGCGAATTCTCTTAGAAACTTGTCCCAGGTCTCATGATTTTTATTTACAAAAGAATTATCATTTGTAATAAATCTCGATTAACTCGTTCCGTTCTATTTTAATGAGGTCTCTACACATCCGTTTTGACATGCTTTATATCTAATCTATTACTTAAATGCTCAAAAACTTCGGATATAAAGTGGGAACCGTTGTCGCTTATAAGTTTAATTGGAGCTCCATATCACGAAATATAATTTTCGAACTGGGTATTGGCGATTATTTTTATGGACGCCTTTCGGAGGGCTATTACTTC
>BMAO01036551.1:0-57841 GCA_019973975.1 Trichonephila clavata | reverse complement strand
CACTATTTAGTACGTTTTAGGCGTTGGATTACTGTTTTTTGGGAGAAGGTGATTGACCCTCAAACGGGACAGTAAGGGAAGAGAGAATCCCTCGTTTTTTTAGGAGCGCGAGGTAGAGAAGGGCATTGGCCTTGCAACTTAACGGACAGAGATGGAAAGGAGAAGTCTGTTCTGTGGACACAACGTGCTGTGTCGGAAAGTAAAAGGTAATAAAGACATTACAACATGCTCTATTTTCGAGAACCAGAGAAGAGAAGAAAAAAATGTTTGAAGACGCCACCAAAGAAGATTTAGTAATGGTTCTAAGGGAAATGAGGGAAACCGTTGCTGCTGATCTTGGAATTATGGAGTTGAAACAGAAATTAATGCTAAGTAAGGCATACTTAGAAGAGGAAGAATTCGTGAGAGATGTCTTAGCAACTACAATAGAGGACAGAATGAAAAAAGAAGAGGATAAAAAGAAAGAAGAAGAGTATAAAGAGGAGCATAGAAAGGAAGAAGAAGAGTACAGAAAGAAAGCAGAAGAGCGCCACTTTGAGCGAATACAGGAATTGGAATTAGCGAGAATAGAAACAGCAAGATGGAAAGCAGAATAAGAGAAGAAAGGCATAAAGAAGTGAAGGAGGCTTGACTGAGAGCCGAGGAGGAAGCTAGACTGGAGAGCTGAGGAGGAAGCTAGACTGAGAGCTGAGGAGGAAGCTAGACTCAAGGCTGAGGAAGAAGCTAGATTCAAGGCTCAGGAGATAGCTAAAATCAAGGCTCAGGAGGAAGCTAAAATCAAGGCTCAAGAGGAAGCTAGACTCAAGGCTCAGGATTAAGCTAGACTCAAGGCTCAGGAAGATGCCAAAGTAGTGAAAGAAAGACGTAAGGACCAAGAAGACAGGAAAATGAACGAACGAATAGCTTTGGAAGAAGAAAGATCGCTTGTGCAAGATGCAACAGGTTAAAAAAATACACAAAATGAGAATGAAAGCAGAAAAACGGAAGTGCTTACAAGAAGAAAGGTGTAAAAGAATAGAAGAGCAAAAACAATTTTTAAAGGAAAAGTCGGATGAAGACATGGAGGTACCTCAATCAATCGAGAAAATTCTTGTTTTTAAAGGTGAAAGAGCCCAAATGCTTACTGTCAATCCAGATGCTGTAGCACAACCTGTCATTTTTGGGGAAGGTTTTTCTCGAGACTCATCTAAGGTGCCGCTAATGAAAATGTGTGAAGGAAAAGAAGAAACACCAGTTGATGTGATAAGAGATAAAGTTAAAGATGATATTAATCCGGCGATTCTTAGCAAAGAGACATTGGATTTAGAGAATGACAAAATTGAAGAAGAGAAGTCAAAATTGTTCAGAGAAAACTTAAGAAATTAAGCAGAAAGACAGTTGCAGAATTGCAACAAAAAGTGAATTTAAAAGCCTCAAGCAACATTATACTTGTGCTCCATCATTGGTGTTTTAAAGGTAAACAAGATAAGCAAGATAAACAAGGAATAGAAAAACCTGCTTGGAAACTGCTTGATGTTATCAAACGAGTTGGTATTATAAAGATGGGACAAGCATTGGCGAGGAAGAGATGATCAAAAGACAATGAAAGCTAAAATGTGGAAAAGGAGGAGATGTAAGTTGCAAAAGAGCCAGATAGATTACCAAAAACTTGGGAATAGTGTTTTTAAATGGCGACCATTTATGGAGATTTTGGTTTTGAAGGGGAAAAGTCCTCCCGTGCATTGTGAAACCGAAAAAAGATGGAAAAGAGAGAGAAAATGCAGGGGACCCCCCCCCCCTCTTTCGGACAACTGCTGAGGAAAAGTTTACGAGTGAAACCAGAACCAGAACCGGAGGTCCTTGACCCAGCCTGAGTGGAGAATGTTTTCGGGACTGAAGGAGAAACTGTAAAATCCCCCCCCCCCTTGTGCAACATCAGTTAAAACAGGAATGGAACTGGACACTTGTCACCCCAAACGAACACTTTTGATGTAGGACATTGCCCAGGAGGTAAAATAATTAATCTTTATGGTTGGGCATTAATAATTCATATTATGTATCCTTATTATTAATTTTTGTGTGTGTTGTTTATGCATATATTAACCTTAATATTCATTTAAAAGTGGAATTTTCATAGTTTGCTGGAAAACCATCTATTAATGAATTTATTTACATATTTAAGTGTTGTTTAATTGTGTACTCTTAGAATTAATTCAATAATGGTGTTTGTGAAGCTTGATATTCATAGTGAAATAATGTTAGTTTGCTTATTTACTATCTGAATATAGAGAGGAAAAGTTAAGATGGCATTTTGTTTGTATCATAAATCTTAATGCTTTGCTAAACTCTTAGTAACTTAGATTTTTTTTAATTTTGCTATGTGTGTTTCTTTGATGTAAACTGTACTTTTCTTTATTGTTTAGCATTAGTTATTATTTTTGGATAATTCTTGGTAATACTTTTTATGTGAATGTGCTGATTTTGTATTTTCTTATATGTTTCTAAGGTATAGTGTTTATTAGGTAACCCATATTTGTTATTTGCCAATAATTGTACTGTTGTGTATGTAGTAGTGTAGTTTTAGGGAGAGGTCCGCCAAAGTAGTCAGTTTTTTTTGTTTCAGATTTATGCTTAATTTGTAATTAACCATAATCTTGGCGGCGACGTGTAGTGTCTGGCTACTGTTGGCGGAAGATTATGGAATGTTGGCAATACTTAGTATGTTTTAGGCAGTGGGTTACTGTTTTTTGGGAGAAGGGAATTGACCCTCGAACTGGATGGTCAGGGAAGAGAGAGTTCCTCGTTTTTTAGGAGCGTGAGGTAGAGAAGGGCGTTGGCCTTGCAACTTAACGGACAGAGATGGAAAGGAGAAGTCTGTTCTGTGGACATGACGTGCTGTGTCGGAAAGTAAAAAGTAATAAAGACATTACAACATGCTCTATTTTCGAGAACCAGAGAAGAGAAGAAAAAAATGTTTGAAGACGCCACAAAAGAAGATTTAGTAATGGTTCTAAGGGAAATGAGGGAAACCGTTGCTGCTGATCTTGGAATTATGGAGTTGAAACAGAAATTAATGCTAAGTAAGGCATACTTAGAAGAGGAAGAATTCGTGAGAGATGTCTTAGCAACTACAATAGAGGACAGAATGAAAAAAGAAGAGGATAAAAAGAAAGAAGAAGAGTATAAAGAGGAGCATAGAAAGGAAGAAGAAGAGTACAGAAAGAAAGCAGAAGAGCGCCACTTTGAGCGAATACAGGAATTGGAATTAGCGAGAATAGAAACAGCAAGATGGAAAGCAGAAAAGGAAGCCAGAATAAGAGAAGAAAGGCATAAAGAAGTGAAGGAGGCTTGACTGAGAGCCGAGGAGGAAGCTAGACTGAGAGCTGAGGAGGAAGCTAGACTGAGAGCTGAGGAGGAAGCTAGACTCAAGGCTGAGGAAGAAGCTAGATTCAAGGCTCAGGAGGTAGCTAAAATCAAGGCTCAGGAGGTAGCTAAAATCAAGGCTCAGGAGGAAGCTAAAATCAAGGCTCAGGAGGAAGCTAGACTCAAGGCTCAGGATTAAGCTAGACTCAAGGCTCAGGAAGATGCCAAAGCAGTGAAAGAAAGACGTAAGGACCAAGAAGACAGGAAAATGAACGAACGAATAGCTTTGGAAGAAGAGACGAGATTGGAAGAAGAAAGATCGCTTGTGCAAGATGCAACAGGTTAAAAAAATACACAAAATGAGAATGAAAGCAGAAAAACGGAAGTGCTTACAAGAAGAAAGGTGTAAAAGAATAGAAGAGCAAAAACAATTTTTAAAGGAAAAGTCGGATGAAGACATGGAGGTACCTCAATCAATCGAGAAAATTCTTGTTTTTAAAGGTGAAAGAGCCCAAATGCTTACTGTCAATCCAGATGCTGTAGCACAACCTGTCATTTTTGGGGAAGGTTTTTCTCGAGACTCATCTAAGGTGCCGCTAATGAAATGTGTGAAGGAAAAGAAGAAACACCAGTTGATGTGATAAGAGATAAAGTTAAAGATGATATTAATCCGGCGATTCTTAGCAAAGAGACATTGGATTTAGAGAATGACAAAATTGAAGAAGAGAAGTCAAAATTGTTCAAGAGAAAACTTAAGAAATTAAGCAGAAAGACAGTTGCAGAATTGCAACAAAAAGTGAATTTAAAAGCCTCAAGCAACATTATACTTGTGCTCCATCATTGGTGTTTTAAAGGTAAACAAGATAAGCAAGATAAACAAGGAATAGAAAAACCTGCTTGGAAACTGCTTGATGTTATCAAACGAGTTGGTATTATAAAGATGGGACAAGCATTGGCGAGGAAGAGATGATCAAAAGACAATGAAAGCTAAAATGTGGAAAAGGAGGAGATGTAAGTTGCAAAAGAGCCAGATAGATTACCAAAAACTTGGGAATAGTGTTTTTAAATGGCGACCATTTATGGAGATTTTGGTTTTGAAGGGGAAAAGTCCTCCCGTGCATTGTGAAACCGAAAAAAGATGGAAAAGAGAGAGAAAATGCAGGGGACCCCCCCCCCCCTCTTTCGGGACAACTGCTGAGGAAAAGTTTACGAGTGAAACCAGAACCCAGAACCGGAGGTCCTTGACCCAGCCTGAGTGGAGAATGTTTTCGGGGACTGAAGGAGAAACTGTAAAATCCCCCCCCCCTTGTGCAACATCAGTTAAAACAGGAATGGAACTGGACACTTGTCACCCCAAACGAACACTTTTGATGTAGGACATTGCCCAGGAGGTAAAATAATTAATCTTTATGGTTGGGCATTAATAATTCATATTATGTATCCTTATTATTAATTTTTGTGTGTGTTGTTTATGCATATATTAACCTTAATATTCATTTAAAAGTGGAATTTTCATAGTTTGCTGGAAAACCATCTATTAATGAATTTATTTACATATTTAAGTGTTGTTTAATTGTGTACTCTTAGAATTAATTCAATAATGGTGTTTGTGAAGCTTGATATTCATAGTGAAATAATGTTAGTTTGCTTATTTACTATCTGAATATAGAGAGGAAAAGTTAAGATGGCATTTTGTTTGTATCATAAATCTTAATGCTTTGCTAAACTCTTAGTAACTTAGATTTTTTTTAATTTTGCTATGTGTGTTTCTTTGATGTAAACTGTACTTTTCTTTATTGTTTAGCATTAGTTATTATTTTTGGATAATTCTTGGTAATACTTTTTATGTGAATGTGCTGATTTTGTATTTTCTTATATGTTTCTAAGGTATAGTGTTTATTAGGTAACCCATATTTGTTATTTGCCAATAATTGTACTGTTGTGTATGTAGTAGTGTAGTTTTAGGGAGAGGTCCGCCAAAGTAGTCAGTTTTTTTTGTTTCAGATTTATGCTTAATTTGTAATTAACCATAATCTTGGCGGCGACGTGTAGTGTCTGGCTACTGTTGGCGGAAGATTATGGAATGTTGGCAATACTTAGTATGTTTTAGGCAGTGGGTTACTGTTTTTTGGGAGAAGGGAATTGACCCTCGAACTGGATGGTCAGGGAAGAGAGAGTTCCTCGTTTTTTAGGAGCGTGAGGTAGAGAAGGGCGTTGGCCTTGCAACTTAACGGACAGAGATGGAAAGGAGAAGTCTGTTCTGTGGACATGACGTGCTGTGTCGGAAAGTAAAAAGTAATAAAGACATTACACCTCTCCTTTTTGGAACATAGCATTTTTTAATTATGTGTGTATGTATATATGTATATATACGACAAACGAGAAGAATTTAAATTCAATATTATAAAAGTACCTCATTGGCAAAGCAGTGTACATGTTTCTATATTCGGAAATATTTTTATTAATTACATACAACACAATAAATTTCCAGTTTCAAAAAAATCAGAAAAAATTAAAAACTACAAATATTTTACTAAATATTGCTTAATTCAAAAATACCCAATTAATTTTATTAATAGTTCTAAATAGTAAGGGTTAAAATTCCAAATTTTATTAATAGTTTACTATTATAAATTTTTCATTTTTCCTAGATAGATATAGTTACATCCATATTCTAATATTAGATAAAATTACTTATACTCTTAGGTTTTAATTTTTAAATCAAATATAATTTGAGTGTCCCTAAGGTAATGGTAGTATGCATACACTTTTTTAATTTTTTATTTCTATTCTTACCATACTTCTGCAAAGTGCTACTATTCAGATTTTCCTATGCTTTGAATTTGCATTTGGGTCCAGAATCTGGCAATAACTTGTTTATTGTACTCAGATTTAACACGGGCTCTGCAATTTTTAGGTAAACTACCTTTTTCTTGCAATGAATTTAGATATTCTATCCATTATTTTCAATAGGATTTTGCTCAGTATTATTAACAGAAAGGGGGAAGATTGGCTGGCCACAAAACATGTTCAACCCCACTTTTATATAAATTATTTTATATATAAGCTGTCAAAAGTCAGCAATATTTATAATACTGTAGCATCCATATTTTTATATTTAACTCTATTATTTTAATTTTTTTTCATATATCTTTTCTAAAATCTATTGTTTAGTTATCTTGCAATTTAAGTTTTTTCAGTTTTGATTATTGTTTATTAATCTCTCTAGTAGAGAATTTTGACTATATTTCACTCTCGCACACATCAAGTAAAAAATCAAAGGAGATGTGGTACAGGCTGCAAAACTAAGGGCAGGGAATAAAAGAATAAGCTTTTCTTTTGAAAAAGCAGGAACATTCTGTTCATCTTATCAATGTATAAAAATAAATTTTTTACTTGTGTTTTTTTCTCTCTTAATCTGTTCTTTTAAATCTCATTTGTCCCCTTTAATATTGATGCACTTGGATGCACTTTTTCCAATAGTTATTTAACAGATTGAAAGATGATTACATATAATTTCAGAAAATAAAAAACACTTATTTGCTGTTATTTTCCACATTTATCAACATTGTAGATTTATATATTTTTTAACTGTAATTTTAATATTTTGTATTTCATTATTTATGTTTTTTAAGTTAAAAATAAAATTTTATTAAAAGTAACACTTTAATAATTATGTCATAAATGAGATATATATATGCAACTGGCTTAGTACAGAGTGATCCATTAAGAAGTATACAGCTTCAATGTTCTATATACGTTACTTGTAACAGAATTGTATGGGATTATTTAAAATTTTGTTAGAGGCAGTCACAAATGTTCTATGTGTGAGCCCTTAGTGACATGACACACTTTGAGCCGAATGCATATTAAGGTATCTGAATCGAGTCCATCAATAACGGTTGTGATTCGTTGTTTCCATAAGTGGAGGGAGGAATACCTTGACCTTTACATACCACCAAGAAATTACAAAGTGTTAAGTCAAGAATTCTGGGTAACCATTGGATAAGTGGTATGTTGTAGTCTGCGACATCTGATCCATTGATGAGGAAGATATTCAAGGTAATCTCGCTTGTTGACTGGCCAGTGTGGTGGTGCTCCATCCAATTGGAGAATTAAGTTTTCACTGCCAACCTGCAACTCTGACATCAACCAAAGAGAGTTAAAGTATCCCAAAAAAAGTTACTCCTATGAAATTTTGCCAAATTCTAGAACACAAAAACCTTTTTTACTGCAAATTCAGCCATTTTGCCTGACTTGTCACATGACACGCATGCTGTTGGCTAAGTCACTTATGTCAGGGGCGAGACACAAACTTTAAGAGTACATCTAGTTTACAGTTTGCTAAAGGTGGTGCTTGTCTTTGATTGTTACTGAATCACCCTGATTATTTTTAAAATATCTGAAATTTTAAATATTTGAAGGATTTATTTATACATCTATAAAATCTGAAAAATGAAGATATTTTTCCTGAAGGATATGTTACAACAAAGCTAACTGTCTGACTTTTGTAATACAAATTGTTTATTACTATAATAATTTCTTTTCTTTATTAAACTGTCAATCTTTTTTTATAAATTTCTTTATAAATGTATTTTTGTTAATATATATATATTACACATATTTATGTTAAAAAATATTGAACTATATGAATTTAAGTGTGTGGGACTGTTCCAGTGTTGAATAGTAATTTCAAAAGGCTAGTTGATCTAAAGAACAGCTAAGAATTGTTCATTTAAAAGAATGTCTTTTCCTACCTCAATGCATGTGCAACATTTCTCTTAATAAACATGCGTCTCTTATTGATGAAACTTATTTTAAAAAGATAAACTTTTAAGAGGAAGAGTACAATGATTCATGTTTTCTCTTACGGTTTTTGAAACTGAAATTAATTTCTTTAGTGCTCGTTCTGTCACGTAAATACATAAATCTTTCAGGCATGGTTGGAGGAGCAGCTGGGCCAGGACACGGATGTGGTGCGCCAACAAGTGTGGCACATTTCTCATATCCCTGATACCTTGTATATGGTGGAGAAACCATTGTCCTTCAGTGAAGGGGTGGTTCCTCTGGGACACCTTTGCCCTCTTTCCAGCCTCGAATTCATGAAGGATGTTGTGCTTGGTGAGTTGCATTAAATTTATATATATTATTCCTTTTGCCACATTTTGTGAAAACAATAGATTGAATTATTATAATGATTACTTTTTAAAATGATATCCTTAGTAAAACAGTTTTTTATAAAACTCAGTATTTTATCTCGGATAAAATGGAGAAAGGAGGATTGATTAGTTAAAGAATCCTATTATTTGGCATATTACGCACAGCCCAACTGCATTATTTAATTTTTAGGCACCCCCTTTTATGAGTAATCGTAAAATGTACATGTACAATGCTGTTTTTCTTCTTTTTTTTTGAAGTTATTCATTTGAAATATTATACCAAGCCTTTGAACAAAAGTATACTTCTAGAATTGCAACCTTAAAGTGCAAAAAAGCATTAAAAAAGGGCAGGGGAATTAGAAGGAAAAAAACATTCGCAACAAAGGAGAAAATGCACCATGCAAGTTAAGAAATATGAAATAGTCAAAGCATAGAATGAAATTAAACCTGGCATAATTCAAAAGTTGTTAAAACAATTAAGTATATGTAACAATCTTGATGGAATAGAAGATGCTTATTTGTTTATGGATCATAGTAATGATAATGGTGAAGATGAAACAGAATTTGACAATGTGCCTGAAAATATAATGGAAGTCAAATGGGCTGAACTTTTCATGTTATTCAATAATAAGGGTTCAGCAGTTAGTCTATTTTTTTTAAGTAAACAGTACTTGGATATGTATAGAAATCTATTTTTTTTTTAAATACAAATCTTCTCTTTTTTTTTTAAGTCATAATTTCTCACATCTGGCATATAACACACATCTGCCAATTTTGGTTTTATTTTTTGTGCTAAAATTGTGTGTTATGTGTTGAAATATACAATAAACATGAATTTAACACTAGAACGTCCGTCGGTGTCGATTGGAGCCTGGAGTCTGTTTAGTTTGTTCTCCTTTCCACATTTTTGCAGGGATTTTCAAAATTTTTCATGACTAATCATTTTCCATGGTGGTTAACAAAAAAACCTTTGCGTCTCTAGGTTAGTTAGGAGAGATTTTACAACTAAATATACCTAGAACATCCACTAGTGTCATTTGGACACCAAGGCATTTTATCATTATAAATAACTGTGGTTCAGCAAAAGATAGTTCACTAAGTAGATACCATTAGTCAAACAAACTTCTGGAAGTAATACAGCTCATTTATTTCACCTTGAATGCAGTATTATTGGGTTCATAGCGTAAATGAGTCAGTTATACTAAAATCGTTGTATGTTTCGTTACATAGCATTTACTTATCTGTTATTACGTTCAAATTACGTAAGTGCAAGATATTTGAAAAATCAGATAAATACTTAATCTAAAGGAATTACAAATTCACTAAAAGGCAAATAGTGCAAAGCAAAATTAAAGAGTGTAATGGAAATGCTACTAAAAAAATGTCTCTTACATGAAAATGATGTGCAGAAAATATACAGGAAAAGTTAAATATCACTGTATTCATTGCAAATGTGGCATGTACAAAACATAATGCATAAAAAGGATAAATAAATAAAATCACATTCTCACAAAATTTATGATTTTTCTATTGTATTAATGTTTATGAATATTATTTTTTATTCCATTTTACAAGAATAAGTCATTTGTTTTGTTACAGTTTTTAATGATATAAAGAGTCAAAATAATAATAAAGTCATAAAATAATAATAAAGAGTTTTAAAACTAAACCCTATTAAACAATAATCCAGCAATTATTTAGTTATTACAATTATTTTATATTTTTTATACCACAGTGTTTCGAAACGAGACCGGCGGACATTAAAAAGTTATCAAAATCCTGGACGTTCTAGTGTTAAGAAAAAGTATTTATAAATTCTAAAGTATTGAGAACAAAAATAATTTTGTTCTCAATACTTTAGAAAATTTGGAACTACTAATTGTATAAATTTTTCATTTTTATCAATGTCTTGCGTGATTTCTGTGTATGTATTAAAAAAAACATCATGTAATGTTTGTGATTGTTTGTTCTTGTATTGAACCTTAGTGTAAGTATTTAATATAATTTTGTTAAATTGAACGGGGTGGTTTTATTCCCACTCATCAGTCCCAGGATTTTCCCTCACAGTTCCTGTTTCGTATACATGACCTTGGGCCCTGAGGTGCATGAGCAGATGTTCCAGTCAAGTGGTCAGTTTGTCTTTTTTATAATTAATTTTGTTAAATAGAGGTAACTGAAATGCAAACACAAAAACAGGGAAGTAAAACTGTCAAAATTAAAATAAAGAATTAATTTTATAATTACACCCCAACTCTTTTTTTTTTACATGGTCTTTTTTTTTTGTGTGCAAATTTTAAATAACGCTCTTCACTAATATACTTTTAACATAAAATTTTTGTTCTTGCATGAATTTCACAATTTTTAAAAAATTCTAATCTGGGCAGTGTAATCAGAAGATGATTGGTTTATGCCCACAGTTGTGTGAGGGATTTGGTCTACTCCATGGCTTGTTTACTTTGTAGTTCAGAGTTACAGGGAATACTCAAACTTTAAAATCACTTTTTTTCTTTGGTTTGTTGCACATTAACTTGGATGCAGAATTTCATTCTTCAGTATAAATGTCTTTTTGTGTTAGAGTGTTCAGTTCGTAGGATGCAATAAATAATTTCAATAAAGTTGTGACGGGTGCTTACGCGTTTCACTAACCTTCTCTGATAAACTTTTAAATTGTATTTATTTTGACCAATCCCCACTGAGAGCTGGAAGTGTGACTTATGCAAATAAGATAGTTTCGTGTTTAGCGAGTTCGAAAGAGATATAAAAGGGAGAAATGAAATGAAGAAGAGGATGACTAAGCGGTTTGAGAAGAGGAGGACTAAGCGGTTTGATAGAGTAGAACTCCGTGTTTGAGATTATAAAGTAAATTACGTCGTTGTCCAAGAAGGTGTTTTTATCCGTCTAGCTTAATAAAGTGAAATTTGAAGATTATTTAGGGCGGATCAGAAGTTATTGAAGATCTCCTAGATTACAGCCACTTTATAAATTCTACTTGTTCCAGGTTCCTACTGAAGAAGATTTCAGGTCTGTAACTTTTGTGGCTTAAATTTAAATGTGTAGTTTGATTGTACGTGTTATTTCCCCTCGTGATATCAGTTAGTATTCCGTCGTCCATAATTGAATGCTGATAATACTCCATGATAATTTATTGTTCTTAAAGTTGATTATTAATTGTATAATTGTGTCTTAAAGAAATAATAAATAAGTGATTTATTATTTGAGTAGTCTTTAATGATGAATACTACATATCCTAACATAGATAATATGCAAAGGGGTAGTGGGAGACTACGACAAAGTTCTAAAAGTTGATGTTCAAGTTAAGGTTTTTTGAATTCATTAGGGAAATTTCCAGTACAGTAGAGCGTCGTTTATCCGAACGTTTATTATCCAGAGCGTCAAATATCCAAACCAGTTTTTTTTTTTTTTTTTTTTTTTTTTTTTTTTTTTTTTGTCAACTGCATGTACTGTTTATGAATACGCTTTCAAACAGTGCAATGCTCAACAATTGTTTCACATGAGGCCAAAAGTGACGGGAAAACCCAAGGTGAGAGATATTTGGGGAATTTCAGTTGTGTTATTTAGTAAACATCTGCACTGCATATTAGTTCAGCTTGTTTCCAAGTGAGGGGGTGTATACGTGTTCTTTTGTTAAGTTGTGAATAGCTATGACTTCGAATTCAAAATGGAAGCGCAACATTTTGAACATAGAGACAAAACTTGAAATATTGAACCATTTCGCAAAGGGAGAAAGGGGAGGATGCAGAAGACTGTGTATTTAAAATGCTACATGGTGACGTGATTGTGACTTCCATGCAAGAAGAATCCAACCCTGTCGATGATGAAACAGATGAACATGAGGATAACAACAACGACAAAAGTAGCAAGGGTCCATCAAATGCTGATGCGTTTTCTGCGTTAAAGACAGCTATGAAGTGGTACGAACAACAAAGTGCTGTCCTACCCAACTACTACTGCTCAAGAGAATCAGAGACCTTGCAGCGAAAAACAAAGGGGTACAATGGTACAACGAAAAGTAATTTATTAATTTCCACAATAAAGGTAAAATTGCGACATTTTGCACCTATTTTGCTTTATCTTCAAGCACGTTTCCCGCATGTGATGATTTTCAATATTCATATAGTGTCCAGTCGCATTCGGTTTTCGGTTATCTGAACAGTATACGGATCCAATTGATTCAGATAAATGACGCTCTGCTGTATAATCAGAGTATTATAGCAGTATTTAAAATGTACTGCATAAAGCAAATATGCAAACATATATTAGACTCAGAAAGAAATTTGACTTGCAGAAGCATGGAAAAAGTTGATGGTATTACACATGCTTCTTTTGCCATCAAACAGTTGCACCTATTGACCTTGGAATGCTTGTTGGAAAAAAAATTTTACAGCATGCATCGAAAGTGTAAGTTACATTGTACAAAAATCAGTTGTGTGCTCTGAAATTTTACCAATCAAATGCAATTAGTAGTAAAGGTTTTAACTTCATGCAAAACAGTAATTAAAATGTTTTTTGTAATCAAAATGATTTATTTTTGTTTTATAAATATGTAGCATGGATTCCATTACTTTTTTTGCGCATTTTTTGGGGAAATGTCTAGTTTTTTCATTTTACATGAATTTTTAAAGTTGTGGAAATGTGTCCACATCCCAAAATGTATCATATATCACTTGTATTTTTTTGCACAGTTTTTTAAGGAACATGTCAACCACATGTAAAAAAGAAGAGTTGGGTGTAGTATTTTTTTCTTTCAATTCCAAACGCTGCTTTGGAAACACAACTAAACATATTTACAAGCTGCTATTAGAACAGAATTAAATATCGCACTCTTGATTAAACATTTAATATAAAGTAAATTATTATTTATGTACTCTTTTTATAGCAAGCTTTTAATTTATTTTGGTGATTTCAAAAAAATCTGCTGTAGGTTTGTAAATAATATTAATGTAATTTTATTTATTTCAATGCACGCACATCTATTTAGGATTACCACAAAGACTGTTCCAAAGTATTTAACAATGGTATAAGAATAAAATACCTCAAGTGTTCATTATATTGGTTCTGTATCATTACTTACTCTATTCAAATTCATATCTATATTTTTAGGTTTGATATTTTTTCAATGATGTAATATATTTTTTATTCATCTTCTACTTTGTATGTGTAAATATTTGTAAATATACATAAAATTGTACAGTTGTATGAGATTTCATATGATTGCAATAATGGATCTTTAAATAAAGTTCTAACATTATTTTATTTTAATGCATAAAATTTAAATACTTTACTGAATAATGTACTTTAAATTTACTTCCTGTTTCAGATGAGATGACCCTGCGTCAGATGAAGAAGCGCGAGAAGGAATTGCGACAAAGCCAGACTGCTCGGCGAGCTTACTCGGTCATCAGAAACCACTGTGACGTGACCAAGCTGCTGCAGCTGCGCGTTGTCCGTGAGTTTGGGCTGCCAGACAAAGTGATGGAGGTGTTGCACCGCACCTCCTACCAGTTCCTGGAGGAGTATGGCACGGAGCACCACTCCTCCTCCTCTGCAGCGCAGTCGCGCTACTCTGGGGACCATTCTAGTCATGTGTACGGACTGCCCAGGATGTACAAACCTTCTAGGCATCTCAGCTTAGAACTTGGGGAGGCCAGAGATGAGCCTCTTCAAGCAGCAAATCAGGTAAAGTAATTTTTAATTATTTTTTCTTGAAATTTTCATTTTATTAAAAGCTTTTATTTAACTTACAATGTATGTATGTATGTATGTATGTATGTATGTATGTAATTTGTTCGGGTGGAATCTTGCAACTCAATTTTGAAGCTGATATCTTCCTCCCATTGAGCTGAAATTTTGTATACACGTTTAGTTTGGATGACAATGCATGTTTTGACCATTTATATTCCGATATTGCAATTAATTAAAAAGATATTAATTAAAAACGTTAAACTAGTTTTGGGCGCCAACTTGGATATATCTGCATTGTTGTAATAATTTTATTGTTACAACAATGACAAAAGTTGGCGTCGAAAATCGGTTTTCAGCCAAACTGGAATTTCATAACGTTGCGCTATTGACTGTATTTATTAACTTTGTCTAAAAAATAATTGCATTTCTACAACGTAAAAATAATCTAAGTTCTACAACGTATGCAATATTTTTTACAAATTTCTATCTATTTCCTTGGATTTAAATTCAAAACAAAAAAGTAGAGCTATTTTTCAAGTAGATTGGTACATTGTATACCTTTCTCAACGCTGCCAAGTTAAACTGAGATGGAGTATTGAAGAAATTCTTTAAATAAATTATCTAACTTTAATCTATGAAACTCAGACAAAAAATAATTACAGAATTGGAAAGATCATTTTTTTAATGTATCTTACCCATCAAAAAGGAATCCGCTAGGAAAACAATAAGAGAAAAATATTATCTAGAAATGCAATATATTTTCGATTAAAAAAAATAATTTTACAATAAAATGAAGTAATTTTTTAAAGAAATTTTCTAATTTTAAGCCTACGAGTAATTTAAATATACCTCATTTTATCACCAGTAATCTAAACACACACTACGACACATGTGTCCTTAAATTTAATTACAAATAGAATCTGTTAATTTTATTTGAATTTAACTATTGATTTTTTCAAAATCAAGTTTCTAAAGATGATCTGAGCAATTAAAAAAATAGATTCTTACGTAGAAGATATTCAATGTCCAGCAAAAAATTATCATTATTTGATAAAACTTTCTTTTTTGATTACAAAATGCGTTTTTAGTCTTAAGCATTTTATTGATTAATACATATATTTAAATGCCTTTTGAAGTTTTTAATAAACAATTAAAATTTTCTTCTAATATGTTGCAGAAATACATCCCTTATCTTCAAAATATTTCAAATAAATAATATATTCTTTAAGTTTTTCAAAAATAGTCAAAATTTTACTTAAACATTTAATAACTTTGTCATTTATGAAGATAATCTCACTAAACCTTTTTTTTTCGTGTGTAGAACAATGTTAGCCAAAATCTGCATGAAGATTGAAAAAATTGCTTAAAATTTACGGATTTAAAAATATTGTGTTTTTAGTCTAATACCATTTTGCGAGAATTAATTCAGCTAAACCAGGGATGGTGAACCAGCGTTCAATGAGTTGAACAGGCTGAGAAACCTGTCCAGCGATAACTAAAAAGTAAAAAATAAATTAAATGTAAAAAAACTTTTTTAAGAACAAGCTTTTATTTAAACGCGCTAAAAAGAATAAAATAAACTTTTCCTTTAAAACTTTTTTTACTATCAACTTATAACGTCATTACACAATTTATATGATATAAAAGCTTGTCGCGCGAGATTTACCTGTGTAGATAAACAAGTAAAATGAATAACTTGACCTGATTGATTTTGGTTTTTAAAAATTCAAACTAAGTAAATATGAGTACTTAAATATTGCGACAAGCTTTTATATCATTATATATATATGGATTTTTTACATTATGCTTGTTATATTATGTGCTTTTGATGTTTTTTCATTAAATAGTTGGACTAAATACTATCCATCAAGAAGTTACAATCAGTAAATTTTAATTTCAGTGAAGTTGTTAATTTTTAAGAGTTCTACATGAAACTCTCAATAAATTAAAAAACATAAAGGAAATCATGATAGAAGGGTTTCAGATATGCAAAACACTATACCCTGTAAATTGAGTTAATATGATAATTTAAATCAGTAATTTTTATACATCATTTAATAAAACCAATTTTCTATTTATGACAGTTGCATTAACCTTTTACACGCCAATGTTCCAATATTGGAACATCACATTTGGAATTTTTTGAAAAATTCCATTTTATTCATATTGTTCCATAAAAATTATTTTGAAGACAAAATGTATGGATTATTTTTTTGAAACTGAAGTACTGTTGCTAAATTAAATAGTCTCTCTTAGAAAAAATTATAAATAATGCATTTTTTTCTACTTTTGATTGGGCAAAATTCATATAAAATTCAAAATTTAAAAAATATTTTTATTATTTGGTAAAAGTAACTAAAAATGATCATTTTAACTATAGACTGCAACATATAAAAAATATCATTATTTTTTTTACTATCTGTTTTGAAATTTCAATGTTCCAAAAATGGAACATTGGCGTGTAAAGATATACTTTTTCACACAATGCAGTTATTATGTTTACAGTTCACATAAGAGTGGGAAAAGGTTTCTGAATGCTAAAAACTTCTAGTATGTGTTGGAAGAAAATATTTATGACGACTTTCATTTCTTCTCCCTCTGTCAACTCCCCCCCCCCCCTTCAACCTGTTTCTGGACAATCTCTAGTGAATTTCTCAGCTGCAGCAAAAGTAACTACCACGTGCATTTGTTGATAGTTAGATGTAGCGTATGTCTTATTTGGAGAAGAACGTCACATAATAAGGTCTTATATTATTTTGTGTTACGTCAGTTAGTGAATATCCCTTACGCTGATAAGATGACACATTCATAGACATTCCGGACTGTAGAAGAGGCTTTGGAATATTTTTATACACAATCAGTGAAAAGAACCTATTGATATTTGTTAGTTTCCCCGAGAAGAAAGTGGGTGATTTACTGACAAGGAAGATATCGATGAAGATACTTTTCAGTCTGTTCTACCAGTAGATGCTTGTTGCAAAATCGAAATTTCTTCAAGCATAGATCATGATGAAATATGTCAGAAAAGCACAACGAAAAAATGCCTCAAGTGCAAAAAAAGATTGCTTGAGAAATGTTTTCCTAGCTATACATGGGACAGTAAAAATAGTTTAGGACATAAAAAAACACACACAAGAAAAAACAATAATATATTTTGTCTTTATTTCTCATTTTAAAGAATTTTGATTATTCTGTATTTTTCTAGGTTTTTTTCCCCTTTATTATACTATAGCTTTGAGAATTTTGATATGAAGGTTATTTGTTTATTTCTTTGTCCTAGTGATGTTTTCCTTTATTGTTTCAAATAAGTGATTGTAATTTTCTGAAATGTATAAATTCCTGTGTATAAATTATATTTTCAACTTAATCTGCTTTATTTTGGAATTATATTTAAAAGTTTACTTCAGATGTGGCGCAAACAGGAGACACCCATCGGAGAACCTGCCCCCCCCCCCCATTGGGGTACATTTAAAAAACTCTGCAGGGAAAAAATGATAGATTTCTCTCGTTCACACGCAAACTTTTAGTTCTTTTCCCCCATTTTAATTTTAGATTTTTTTAGGCCCATTTAAATTGTTTGGCGGGCATCATGCCTCTCCCCCCTACAATGGGGGGGGGGTGAATGGCGAAACCCTGTTGGGAAATGTTTAATGACACCTCTTGTTACTACTTCTTAAAAATGTATATAATAACAGTTTTTTGAATTTAAATGTCATTGGTCGTACTCTTAAAAAACATGTGAAAAAACTTAATGGTACCCGCCAATGTTCCATTTTTTGGAACATGCTAAAAATCTTTAAAAAAAATTTCTTTTTCAAATTTTTTTTCTTTTATAGATCTTATGTTTCAATTTTAATTCGATTTTTATCAAAATTTAGTTAATGGTACCTTTCAATCATAGTGTGGCATTTAAAAAGTTAATATATGGCGTTAATATATGGAAACAAATGGATATAATGAACTGTTTCCAGCTTTCATTTAGTGTTATGAAAACAATGATATTTATTCTTCTCAAATTTAAATCACTGTGATACTGTATTAAACTTGATCTGTATTAAGGTGCTTAGAAACTGAACTGTTAATTTCAATAAGTAATCATCTGTAATACTTTGCTCAAAAATTTGATGTTTTGTCAAATTGTTAAGCTTAGTGTATTATTTAATTTTAATAACTTACTTCAAAAAATAAATTTGTTAACTTAAGATTATAAATTTTTGTCAAAGTTTTGCAAAGAGAGTCTCCAAAAAAAAGCCTTTTGGTTGGCTGGCATAAAAATATGGATTTTTGACAAACTTGTTGTCTGTTTTTAATTTTTAAAGAATATCTATTTATATTGCATGAATATTCTATCCATCTTATGAAGGAGTATGTTTAGAATATACGGACCGAGATATTGTTTTCTACAGTTTCTATGAAATCTATTTATGTACTTTATAGCAATGTGTTTCCTGTATTTTATTTTTTTCAAAAGAGGAACTTTAAAAATTCAAATAAAAAGGAATTTTGTACAGTTTGATAAGGAAGAGAAAAGAGTGCCATAAGATTATCCATATAATATTGTCATTAAAAGACCAAGTGGGGGAAAAAGAATATACTTTGTGTTTTCTATTTTAATAATTCTTAAATGCCTATTGCTGCATTCCAGTTCCACTCAATTTTATTCAAAAACCTGAATGTGTGCATTTTTGAAAACACGTTGATAACCATAGGCAATAAATCATCTGAAAGAAAAAACTTTACATTACTTTTGGTTTGGTAAGTTATATATATAAGAAATAAACGGTGGCCGTTGAAAGATATTTCGTTTTATGATTACTATTTATGATGGTTGATTTTAAAAGGATTATATTAGTGGGATTATTACATATATATATATTGACATTGGAATGTGGTGGGGATAAAGTTCAGTGTGCAGTGGCATAACGGAAAATAATTGCCCCCCCCCCCCGCAATGCCATGTCTTGGGCCCCAAGCCGGAACTTATATATATATATGTGTGTGTGTGTGTGTATTATATATATATACTTGCTAGAAAAAGTGCGTTCACCAACTACTGCTTACATAAACAATAAAAATAAATTTTTAAACCGGAATTTGAATTTTTTTTAAATTATATTTTATTAGTTAATTCTGTATTGAGAATAACTAAAGTAAACTCGGTTTGCTTTCATAGCTTTTAAAATTAAAACAAGTTTGTAGTGATACCAACAAAAATCAAGTAGGAAAAGTCTGCGTTCACTGATTTAGTAGTAACTATAAAAATTATTTAAAAAGAATAATGAGCTATTTAATAGCTGGTTGGATAACACCGTGTTTTGAGAACCTCCTGAAGTCGTTTCGGCATTGAATCAACAAGTCTAGTGGTTACTTCACAGGTTATCTTCTCTAATTCTTTCTTTAAGCAGTCTTCAGCATATCCTTGTTAGATTATTGTGTTGACGAATCCTACGCTCCATAAAATCCCATAGATGTTCTATAGGATTCAGACTGCGTGGGCTTGATTTGGGACATTATAAAGGAGCTAAAGCTTCACAATCTCAGTGGTATGCTTAGGATCGTTGTCGCCTAGGTCGAGTTTGGTGGCATTTTCCTTTAAATTGCTTTTTAGGACATCGAGATAATCATTCACAATTGATTCGACATACTCCAACTTTCCAACACCATTGCTCGCCATGCACCTCCCCACACCATAACACCACCGTAACTTTACCTTTGGTTCTTAATGCTCTTTTTGAAACACTGTGCAAAGGTTTCTCCTATTTACCACCTTTTATGCCAAAAATGCAAAATTTACTCTCATCGGAGAATATCAAAGTCCTCCAGAACTCCGGAGGCTTATGAATATGCTTTTTTGCAAAAGCTATCCGTTTCAGCCGGTTGGCCATTGAAATATAAGACATTTTGCAAGCCAGTTGACTACGGTATCTGGCCTTTTTCTAGCTTTTTCTTGCAGTATTTGCATAATTGTTTTTCTTTAACTTCTCCTGATATCTATTTCTATTTCAGTTGCCGTTAAAAGGGGGGGGGGTCACCAAAGACATCATACTTGGTTTTTCTCTGATTGTGAGTTTAGATGGACAACCTGAATGAGGTTTCGGTGTTTGAACTCCTGTTGATTTAAAGATATTAATAACACGCTGGATAGATAAATACTGCCGTTCAATGGATCTGGCAATATCCCGACGACCTTTCCATATTTACACAATGATTTTAAGCTACTGGTACTAATTTCCTTCCTTTTATTTTCCATGTCCTTAAATTGCTTTGTACCTCACAAAAACATTAAAATTATTGTGTCACAACTTTCTTAAGCTATTTTAATTGAAAACTGAATGCAAAAACTTTGTTAACCTATAACCCCTTCTGAAAAGCATTTCAAGAATCAAGAATATTCAAATAGTGAACGCACACTTTTTCTGCCTACGGTTTGTGTGTACTTTGCTACTAAACTCCCGTTTTCTTATGTAGTTTTAATTCAAAATTAACGAATTTTTGCATGGTCAGTATTTAAATAGTAAATAAATTCATGGAGTTAGTTGGGAAAAAATTATATTTCTATTAAACTTTACATTTTTTGTATGATTTGTTATGGGTGAGCGCAACTTTTTCTAGCAAGTGTATAGATATATAAACAAAGAATTATCAAACCATAACATAATGTACCTTTACACATTACATAAAAATATTTAACGTAAAACTTATAACTGAATACAAAATCGACCGGAGTCTGAGTAAACGAAGTAAATAATGTATAACATTCGAGAGTATTTATATTTACTAAAATAGGAAATCTAACAACAGGTAACCTGGTAACTTAAATAAAAACGAACACTAAGAGAGACACGAACATTGTATAATAATTTTCGCTTTTTAATTCTTACAAAAGAAAAAAATTGTCACTTGCCTTTTCTTCGTTTCTGAATCCAGGGATAAGCTTGACCTAAAGTTCGATTATATTCTAGCATACGTACTGCGACTTTTAATGAAGAGAGTTCTTTGTAAGATGCAAAAATAATTTCATGAAAAAAGGAAAAAACTGATTCACATTCCATTATGCTTTCCTTTCATTATGCTTCATTTGATTGAATACTCATATATCTAAACCAAATAATTATCATTTAAGATGCTCTCTATGGTTATGGTCTTACTTGAAAAAAAGCATAACAGATGTACGTTATTTACGACTTCGCTAAAAGAAAATGAAATACATGGGAGGGGGGTGACTAAAGATGGCGGTTACTTACTCTGTTGCTTCATAAAAAGTGAATCCTATGTTGTTGTTTTTTCGCCTTAAAGCTAATATAAAGTACACTGTAATAATAAAAGTGATGAATTTTTATATCTGCCTAGCATTTCATCCGATTCTCCGGCTTTTTGTTTTATCTGTTTGTAATTTAGGCTTAAAAAGAAAACCCGCTGAAGAAAGGTATCTCTCGTCGAGAGAATTACAGCAAAATAAAAAAAAGGTTTTTTCTTTATTTGGTTATTGGGATCAAAGACATCTAATGAGCGTATTAGATTTAGATTTTGAATAACTTTCACTTAAAAATTCTTTTTAAAAAAATGTAAAGCGAATTTTGAGAAATCTACGTTTATAGCGTCAGTTAGGCTTTGCCCCCCCCCCCCCCGCAGTGCGGCAGTGTACATTACGCCACTGTCAGTGTGTTACTTGGAGAGATATTTTTGCATTGGCCTACAAAAGAGTGATTTGAAAAAAAATGCTTCTCCTCGTTGTCATGCAAGCCTTCAATGTTGGATGCTGCATTTGAAAATCTAATTGGATGTATGCCAGATTTTTGAGAAATACTGTATGTTGCTCAAAGTCTACATACAACTTCTTTCAAAATAAGTACTCGGTATTATTACCTGGATTTTTTAAAATTTATTTTTATGTAACCTTTGATTGCATTCCTGTAAGAAATGATTTTTTAAAATTCAAAACAAAAAATTATCTATTTAAGGGTTAAAAAGGATGGAAAAGGGTGACTTTTTTACAGTTATTTTGATAAAACAGAAGCTATGTAAAAGTTTTTATGCGTCTATATCAATTAGACCTTTTTTATAAGTAATTTGAAAAATTGTTAGTGAAAAAATGTATGGAACTCTAAGAACTTGATAATTTTTTTCAAAAATATAACAAAATGCTCTGGCTGTAAAGCAGCAGTCGCCAAAGTCGTGGTCCTCTAAAAAATTTCGCTGGTCCCCAGAAAAATGTGGAATATACTTATTCATCATGTTAAGTTATGTTTTAAGATGCATTGAAACACATAATTCAATTCATAACAATACATGAAAAGTTAAAAAAACGCTACTTCATAGAATAACACCACAATAAATAAGTCATACTGTTGTAGCTGCATTGTTTTAGCTACTTGTTTTGTCTCTTCTAATGTTTAACTCTCCTGTATGTCCCATATATATATATATATATATAGATCAGTTGAAGCTTTTAAAAGTGGGCTTACAGATGTATTGAGTTCAATATAAAATATATTCAATATATTAGTTGGGTTATTAAGGAAGTTTTTTGTATTTTCTTTTGTATATTGGTGTTTTTTTAAGACAAGTATGGTCTTAAATCTTAAACATATGCACATATTTTTTTATTTGCCATTTTTTGGGATACAGTTAGTTTGAATTTTCTAAATTTCTTCTCTTTTTTTATTTTAGATTTCATGATTTGGTTACAATTAATAGTGTCATTTCATTCATATTTCATTTGATCACAATTATTTTATGAATGTACTTAACACTTAAGAAATCCTATTAGTGGTCTGTGAGATTTAAATTATGGTATGTGTGGTCAAACGGTTTTGTGACTGCTGCTGTAAAGAACTCATGCAGTTTTTAAAAAGATCAAATGCTTTCCTTTAAGATTTCAATAAGACTCTACAAGTTCAAAATATCCAGGCCTGCCAAGATGGTCAGAAAATGCGATTTGAATCAAGATTTCTTATATTTTTCACTATTAGGATAACAGAATTCTTTTATTAGCAAAAAATACTTAACAAGTGTTTTTACGGAGAGATCATTTGCAGAGTTTAGCAAATGAGCTCACAAGATCTCGGCATTTTAAAAAAAATTGAACTTCAATTCAATTTGCTCTGTTACCTCATTTTGTGCTGATATTGATACAGCATCTGAGGAGCTACAGTTGCAATTTATTGACTTTCAGTGAGATCACAGTGTGAAGGGAATGTTTTATGCTATCATTAATCAACTGTTAGAAATCTTTGACATAACTCATAGAGTTATGTGAAAAGATTTTTTACAGTCGATTAATGTCAAAATCAATTTAGTCAATTGAAGTCAATTACTAATGAAAGACTTAAAAAACGCAGTCCTCTTAGCCAGATCGATTACAATAATTTGCTGGACCTATGGTGGAACGGTGGTTTTTTAAGCTAAGCAATTGACCCCCTCTGTTGGTCTTCCAGGAGTCAATTTCCATACTGAATTGCTCTCTAGGGTCTCTAAGAAAAACGACTCTCTGAGATGCCTCCAGCAATTTGCTCTGGAAATTATAAATTGCATTCCAGAAGGCACTACGCTTGTATGTACTGAGGGCAGCAAAGACGAGGATTCTCCCTCTGATAGTGGAGTACTTATCAAAGGCACCAATGAGATTGTTAAAATAAAGAAAAGAAATCTTCATTTTGGTTCAGTTTTTAAAAGTAAACTCGCCGCTATCCAGGAGGGACTAAGTTATATTCTGTCTTCCTTAGACCCTAAGTCCATCTGGATTCTGTCTGACAGTCGAAGTGCTATCCAACATTTGTCAAACTGGAGTAGCGTTGGGGATAAAACTGGAACTTCTATTCTTAACAAATTAAAATGTCTCATCCTGTGATGTGCACTTTCAGGGGATCCCCTCCCATGTAGATATATGGGGTAATGAGAAGGCGGAGATGCCTTGGCGAAGGAGGATGCTAGAGAGGCTCTGGCTACATCTATTTGCCTGACTTATCTTGAGCTGTACTCTGCCAGAAAACATATTGATAAAAAGACTTGCCTCGTCTTACCCGGTTTATACTTAATATCGAGCTGATTCCCCTGGAGGATCCCTTACTATGAATTGCAACAAATGCACCCTGACAGCAGTTTCCAGATTTATTAGTAGACATTTAAGAAGCCCTGCCTTTCAGGGTGGCCATAAAACCCATCCGATTTGTCCAAAATGTAACATCAAGCAGGCTTCCCCGACTCGTATTCTTGGATGCCTGGGTTTGTCCTACGACGACTTACTAGGTCTTCCTATGCTTGTATATGACTTTTTGAGGGTGAATAAACTCAGAGATCTCGTCTAGCAGAAGCTAGACATGGAGATAAGCAACAAGAACAAATTTTTGTCTGCTGAAAAATTTCCATGTATGAAGAACTTTACTGGGAAATGGTTCTTTATATTTTACATGACATCTATTTGTGAGCAAAGTTTTTCTTGCTTGAAGATCAATGAGAGTAAATATAGATGCCAGTTGGCTGACATTAAATGGCAGGCTGTGATGAGAATTTCAACAAGCAATCTCACTCCTGATTTAAAAAAAGAAATTGGAAGAAAAGTGTGACATGGTACATTTGTCTTATTAAGCAGATTCTAAAATTAAATGTGCTTACAGCTATATCACCAGCGTAGCTAGTCCTGAGTGTGCCCTGTATCGAATTGCCTTAGGGGCATTTTTTGGCAGCACCTCCTAGATATACACAAGGCCTCGGGACTGATTTGTGAGGTCACAACTAGTAGGGAAACGTTCACTATCGTTTCCGTGACTACAGAACTCATCTGATGCATTTTTACATGTTTCCAAAAAATTTTGTTATTAAATCAAACATACAGATTGCAAATTTTTAAAAAGTATTAGTAAATTAAGCATTAAATTGTGTCTTTACTTTTTAAATAGCAATTGATTGATCATCAATGTACTATTATTTACTTCGAATGTATTTCAATGAACATAAACTTTTAATGCAACAAATTATAAGTACCTTTATATTTTTACTGTAATTTTTTTAGAATTGTTACAAAACTTAATTAAAATTAGAAATAGTTTTCAAAACAAAAATGACACAAATTTAAAAACATAACTTTATTGGTATCAAAAACAATCACAACATAAAAAATTACCATTAAATAAGTTTAAAAGATATTTTTAGATAAATGTATCCATATATGTAATTATAGGTACATACAAGAATATAAATATATGCATAAAAATAAAATACAAAATTTAGTTAGCTGTTTATGTTAGCTACTTTTATTTAGCCTAAAATTTTTAGTATCCCCCCCCCCTCAACAGTAGCTATTTAATAATGCATTTTTTGCAAATGTGTATTGCATATGCATATGCAAACTAATTTACATATGTTTTTTAAAACTTGTATTGGTATCATGCACAGTAAAAAAAAAATCACTCTGTAATAAAATCATTAATTTAACTTCAAATAAGCTTAAAAAATTATCTTTATTTATAAATCCATACATATATATATAGTTGTAGTTACATACATTGAAATAAATATATACATAAGAACATACACAATTTATTTAGCTGTTTGTGAGTAACTTTTCTTTCCTTAAAATTTTAATATTCCCTCCCACAGTAATGCATTTGTTACAAGTATGGATAAAATATGTTTTTAAACTATTGGTATCACAGTATTAAACAAAATCTCACTCTGCAATAATGGCATATAAAATTATCATTAAATAAATTTTTAAAAATATATTTTTAGATAAATGATATATAAACCTGAAAATAAATATATATAAATTTAAATAAGTTCATACATAAAAATAATGCATTTATCTGATAAAGTTTGTAGTTTTCTTTATTTCAACTTTTTTAACGTCATTTTTTCCCTACAATAGTTATTTAATAATGCATTTGCAGAAACATAGATAATATGCTTTAAATCTAACTCAAAATCATGTGAATATTGTTCCAAGGTTCATCGTATAAAAAAGTTCACTTGAATTTATCAAACTGATCAATATATCTGCGAAACAAGCAATTTTACATTCATTTGTTTGTGTAAAGTGTGTGTTTTCATATTCATTTCTAAGAAGTTTCTGGACTATTAAATATTTGTAGAGCACTGCTGTGATAACAATACAATAAACTTGCTCTAAGGCTACAAATTAAATCATAATTAGACTTAAGTTGTATTAAGATTTGGAACCAAAGTCACATTTTAATTTTTTTTTAAGTGCAGCTCTTGTACAAACACCAGCTACATATCTAAAAGAGGTAGATCATCTTGGAAATTTTCAGATAGTATTATATTAAAATTGTGTAATATTGATGACACCTCTCTGATTATCAGAGCTCTATTCTTCCAAATCAAAGCTGCTCATAAGCGTTTGAAGCAAAAGTTACAGGTGAAAAATTTTACATTTGTAGTTTAGTTTTTACTTCATAAAGCTTTTGAACTGATATTAAATATTCTGAACCTGAAAAATGTCCTATATTTTGTAAAATGACTTTCTAATGCATCTGTTTAGATTTTTCCGGAAAGAAAATACTGAAATTTTAATGTATTCATTCAAAATATCCAACTTTTTTGGAGTAAAGCATATGTGGTATGAATAAAAACAAGATGTGCAAGATATGTTACAAAATATCAGCAACACAAAATCAAATGGCGTAGAAACGTCATGGGGAGCTTTACATTTCTTACTACAGTCCATATGTCCTGAAGTTTTTCTGCGTTTTGAATACGACATTAGTTCTAAAAAAGATGTAAATCCTTTTTTATATTTAAAAAAAACAAGTCTTGTATCTGTAGTATTTTCAAACACAAAAGAAAAACTAAACTTTTTTTAAAAAAATTAAAATTTTGTTCCCAGAGATGGCACAATTTAATTTAGCAGTCTATGTCACCTCTACGGAACAGATCACTCGTACACTGTCACGAAATTTCCTTCCCAATTATCACATAGTTAGTGTTTCTTCATATGTTGGATCACCAGCAAAATGCAGTTCACAAGCCTAAAATTTAAAAAGAAAAATATAGTAAAGCATTATATAAAGGATTTGTTTCTTTAACATGGTTTTTGTAATTTAGAATTAAACTTCTGTAGGAAGTACTAAAACCAATGTGTTTTGATCACCCGCTTAAACAAAATTTGATAAATTTTGTTTATTTTTTAATTGATGGAATTAATTATTCTTCCTGCTTGCAGTTACTATTAATGTAAGCATGACTATATATATATATATATATATATAAATGAAATTTTCCTTGTCAGGTAACCGTGTAGTTGAAATTAATGGCGATTCTTCTCAAAAGGAATCTGTTATCTGTGGAAAGGAATCTGTGTTGTGGTCGTCAGTGGTTGGGAAATTGGTACTACTTCTATATGTGGAGGCTTCTTTTATGACATTTGCTGTCATGATTATCAAACTTACAGTGCCGAATTATATGGCTGACGCTGAGTCAACATGCATATTTACGTCTTTGGCCAACTTTATTTTTTCTTAAGTTTACATTCATCCTCAATGTGAAGAAATTGAAATTTAATTATTGTATTGAATGTGTTAAATGTTTTGCATCCCACATAATTTACAGTAATGCATAAATCATCATTAAATAGTTGTTTTTGTTTATATTTACAGTGATCATAAGCTGCATAATAATGTGTTTCGGGTTGGCACAATGTTAATAATTCTGACCTTTTCTAATGATTCTGTGAAAATGTTAAATTATACAAAATTATATGTTAGCAACAGCAAAAATACTGAATATATATTTTTCCATTTACAATACATGTGTAGGCCCATTTTTAAACAGTGAATTTTGTTATAATCATAATATGTTTCTTTTAAAAACAAAACATTTCTTGCATTGCAGATAATCAAAAAATTACGTACTTTTATTTAAGAAATTGAAAGGAAAGGAAAAACAGAAATGAGTATATTTTCAACTGTTGGTATGTAATTATATGTTGTGGAATTTACAGAGTAACATATGTAATTATATGTTGTTTCATAAACAAAATAAAGTAACTTACCTTTTAATACTTTGAAGGGAAAAAAATACTTCTTCCAATTCCGTGTATCCATTTTCAGTGTTTCGGAATCCACATGTATGAACTCTGTTTGTTATATTCTTTATGGTTGCTACTTATATCATTTTAAACAAGAGGAAAATATCTTACAAGCAATGACTGCACAGTACAAGCAAAGAAATGGCAAAGAGAAACAATTCTGTTCAAACGCATACGAATTTGGCCCGGCTCTCTATCCCTACTATGTGTGACGTCACACATACTTTTCGTTTTAGCACCGGGACCTTCCATCTTCTAGGAGGTGCTGGTTTGGGCAGTAAATAAAAATGATGCATTAATAAAACTTATTTGAAAGTGTCAAAATGTTACTAATTTGGGGCCCCATATCATTGATACGGCAGTAGCTATGCCCCTGAGCTATATATAATATTAAATTAGCACAGTAAATAAATTGAAGAAAATTAGCACTATTTAGTTAACATATTTATTATTTTTTATTATGAATGCTATCATTTTAAAAAGGTACTGCCCTCCAGTATCCTCCACTCCCACAATATAGCACGTGAGCCAAAACAAGTTACCCACCCTGCTCTATTACATTGTTTCTATCTTTCCTCTAAGTTCCAATTGGAAATCCTCCCCTAATTTTCACTCTAATCTAGGGGTGGCCAACCCAAATGACCCTGTGGGCCACTTTGGAAAAAAATTATAATCCTGCAAGGCTGCATATAAAAATGTGTACCTGGATATTAGATTTGGACATATTACAAACATTTATTGGATTAAAACAGAGGCAACATGATAAAATAGAAACAGTTATGGCATTTATTTGTTACAAAACACTATACTAAAAACAAAAATATTGTGCAAAATATTCACATTTTGTATAGTTGTATTGAATCTCGCGGGCCACAAAATTATTCAAGTTCGGCCACCTGTTCTAATCCTTTCTCTCTTTTTGCAATATATTTTTACTCTTTTCAATACATCATAATTTCTTCATAATATTTCTTATCATAAACAGTATAAAAAAGTAACCTGAGAGGTTTGTTATATATGATAGCATACTGTTTGTTCAATATTGTTTCCCTGTTTTGGGTTTAGACATTATTGATATCTTATAAAATCAGTTACTGACAGCCTATTATTTTTTTTACCTTAGATGTCAAGAAGCTGTTGTAGCGATCACCTGAACGAAATCATTCCTGATATCGCCATGGCAACATCACTCCTGGAGCAGATTCATATCAGTGAATCTGAAACCAGCCCGGACAGCGGAGGCTTTTCTCTACGGATGTTCTGACTGTGGGGACGCTTAGGGGACTCGGAAATTGTCTTCCATGTCAATGTTTTTAACATGGAAAGCTTGTACATCTCTCACTGTACATACACTCTCTCTCGGACTAACCTCATTATTGATCGGCTCCATGCAATGTGTTGGCTTTTTTTTTCTTCTAAAAAAAAAGAAAAGAAAAACAGGGTGTTTGTAGGTAGATGTGTTCTCCCCTTGTTGTACAATTCTCTTGTTGAAGGCAGGTTATTGGCTGATGTCTTTTTTCCATTAGGAATGGGAAGCATAACTTTCTATTCAGTGTACATAGTGTTGATATTTTTTGTTTGGATTCATATGTTGCGTTTTGAATCAAATGCAGTGGAATCTCAATTATCTACATAATGACATAACCTCCTGTGATTGGAACAGGTTTTGCATTATAAAATGGTAGAGTTTATGGAAAAAGTATTATTCTGTGAAATTAATACTAATATTATAATTATATAATATGTATAATTTTTAATTTGAAGATTATTTCATATTTTGATTATTTCATTTAATATAATTTTGATAAAACTAATTTTATTTTATAATTTGCAATGATTATGATTTGATTTCTTTGATTTATTCATTTAAACAAAATTTTAAAGGATTGAATAATGATTTAATTATAAATGTTAATGAAATGAACATTAAAAAATTCATTTGCATCAACAAATTATATTTAGTTAATTGTTAAGCTGTATTATATTGAACAAAAGGAGATTTATAGTCATTTTCATTAAATTCTTAAAAATTAATTTCATTTAGTCTTATAGCATTTATAGTACAAATAGACTGAGATTATTTTTTTTTTTTTTTTTTTTTTTTTTTGTCAATTAATATATTATATTATTTTTAAATTACTTTTTTTGGTTCAATCAATGTATTTTTGGTTACCTTTTGATTTCTCTTTTTATCTCCTCGAATTAAATGTTAATTGATAATAAAGAAATGTTGCTCTGCTTTTTTTAAAGATATGTATATTCCTTTGAGTATTTCAAATTTTTCAAAAAATGAAAATTATTTTTTTCTTTATAATAACTTAATGAGAGTAACTTTTTTTTTTTTTTTTCATTTTGCAGCATTATACTTTTTATTTCGATTTCATTTTCTATTTGAACATTTTTTAAGGAAAGCTTTTATCCTTTATATGATTTATGAATACTATTTCAGCAAAAAAGAAAAATATTGTTTTAATTACTTTCTAAAAAAGACCCCCCCCCCCATAAAACTTTATATGATTTTTCATTTTGAATTATGCAAAAAGAGAAATAAAAAAAATTCAGATAATAGAGGTTTTACTGTATGTATTAATATTTATCAATGTTGATGTTGTGTTTGTGCATTCTTTTAAAAAAAATTCGTTTTTTGTAAACCTCTTTGCTATTTATTAACTTAAAAACTAAAAGGTTCTAAACTTATTTGCTTCCTATGTAATGTGAATTTCAATAATCAAAATTGAAAGATAAATTGTACAAATGATTGATGTAAAAAGATAATTTGCCTTTTCATGTTTTAACTTTCATTACTCTAAATTTTTGCTTAATGTTTTCTATGCATATATATATCTGTAAATGTAAAGGAGTTCTGATGGTACATAAGGTAACTGCATGTCTCTCGCATGCAAGTTCTTTGTCAGTATTTGTTTCCAAAGTAAAGTTATGTAAAGAGTTGACCCATGTAATTATGTGAAAGAATTTGACAATTTAAAGCATTTGATTTGCTTAGATTTTTATGAACTTGATTAATTTCTTGAATAATTCGATATCACTGCCATTTGTTATGAGAACTTATAGTAATATAAATATGTTATTCATTGGAAATGTTTTCTGTTATCTTGTGCATATAAAAAAAATCATTTCTTCCTCCCTACCTTGCATCATTCCAGCATATTGTCTGATTGAGACTGGTAACTTATTATTCTGTAAAGATTTTAATAAAAAAAAACTTCTATAAGAATGAGTTGTAGTTTTGTTAACTAATTCATTTTTAGTACATGAATGTAATCCATGATGTTGTTTACTATCAAAACAAATATACCATATATTCCTGTGTATAATGCACACTTAAATTTTTGAACAGCGTTTTTTAAATTTTAGGAATATTCACAGCTTATTGTGCACTTTTTATTGCAAAGAAATTAGAAATGTGCATGTGCAATGCTCTTATCTTAAGGCATTGCACATGACATATTTAAAAAAATCTTATAAAAATTATATAGTTTTTCTAACAATCTACATGGAATGGAAGATGATTTATTTATAAATCAGAGTAGCAGTGAGGGTGGAAAAATGAAATAGAATTCAATGATATACATAATAAAGACATAGTAAAAGACAAATATGACGATTTTTTCAAGTTCAGTAAAGAAGTTCATAAAGTATATTACCATAAAATCCAGCATATTTTAACACAAAAAATAAGAGCGAAATTTAAAAATGTGCGTTATATGCCGGGCATAAAAACGAGAACTTTAAAAATAAAAAAAGATGAGCATAGAAAAAAATTTGGCTTCTTCATCTTTAGAAATATTGTTTCTTTAAAAGAAATAGTATTTGGAATAATATCTCGAATAAATGACTTCAAAATATAAGAGCATTGAGCTCACGCCCATGTCTCTTCATGGAAAAAGGAGTTTGCACTATACGGCAAATATATCTAAAAATTAAAAATTGCAGCTTAAAAGTATAGGTGCGCATTATATGCTGGATATTACGGTATATCCTTTAAATAAACGGTATTTAGATACATGTATAAATCTAATTCTTTTAATACACAATTTTTCTTTATTTTAAAGGTATTTTTATATCTGGCATATAATTTGCACCCATTTGTTTTGATCTTATTTTTTTGTTTTAAAAGTGAGCCCATTCCTTATTTTTCACTGATATGTTCATCAGAATAAATCGTAGATATTAATAAGGATTTTTTTTTTTTGCATGTAAATAATAAAAAACTAACCAAAATGTAAATTTAATTTATAAAATTTAAATAATTTTTTTTCCGTATAAAATGTACATGATGTTCTTAATTTAAAATTTATTACAGGAAAAAAATGTTTCAATTAAACAATTTTTAAGCATGAAAAAAATTTGAATATAATCTGTATAAAATGTCTTGTAAATTGGGGATAGGTACACTTTATATGTAATCATTTAACATATCAAAATGATTTTGCGGTATATAATTAAAGCAATAGCAAATAGTAATCAAATCTGAAAAAATATTGAAATTTGAATATGGTTTAAACAATGTATAGGGTCATATCACCTGAATATTATTTGAAACATAATTCATAATAATTACCCAACCAAAAATCAGGAATTTCAGATTTAACTGTTGTTAAATAAAAGTTAATTCATGATGTAGTTAACTTCTATAAAAAAAACAATTGATTCATCTCAAATAAATAAATTATATATATATATCAAATAAACATTGATATGGTTTTTTCCCTTTTTTTTCTGTATTGTTAAAATGTATGACATGTAGCATGTGTGTGTGTATGTCTCCTTCATATTTCTTACTTAAATTTACATCTTAAAAGTCAGATTCAATTACAATGGCTATTGAATATTAGGCCACCCAACCGGTATTGTGGCTAGTGATGCTGACGGCTGTGCCGCAGGGCCTGGGTTCGAATCCCGGAGAAGGCATGAACGTTTGTAAATGTATAGTGCCTTCGCGGCATGGGGGTATTCTTAAATAGCCATCCAGCCGCAAGTCCTCTCATGAGGTTTGTGGAAGGGGAAGAGAGGTGGGAGGCCACTGTCCACCCACAGGGTGTTCTCTCTCAAAATTGGGGTGGAGACGAGCCAAAATGTACTGTCACCTGCATGGGGCTCAAAGCTACGGTTAACGACAGGCGTTGCAATCTAGCCCTGCGATTATACAATATGTGTTTGGGGTAACATGCATGTAATATATTTTTTAAGAATATAACCTTTTTTAGAAACCTGTCAAACATCCATCTTATCTTTTATCTCAATCTGTGGTATAAATGAACTTGTTTTCACGCTGGCAAACAAAATGCGTAGTAAAGAATTGTACATGGAAAAATTCATATGAAAAAAATATGTAAATGTTTTTTTAAAGAAATACAAGTTTGATTTGTTTGAAGATATTAGCTATTACCCTATTTAAAAATGGTTATATTGTCTAATTCTCTGTATATTTCAATAGGTTATTTGTTTTTGGTAATTAAATTTTATGTTCAGGGGGTGATTTCCTATTTTACAACATTTTTTATGTATAACAAATATTGAAAATTCTTTTTATATTTTAGCACATTCCGTTACATTAAAAAAAGTCATAAAATATAAAAAAATTTTAGACTACAATTTTTTTAAACTAAAAGGGGCTTGTTATTAAATATGCTTAACTTGATTTTAACTGTTATTGTTTTTTAAGATTCAATTAATTTCTAATTTGAGATTTGCTTTATTATATACTAGCTTTTACCCGCGGCTTAGCTCGCGTTGATGTCTAAATAACTCTGTCAAAGTCATAATCATTGTCATTAGAAAGTAAATAATATAATATGATAATATTTTACTGTTTGACCGAGACCCTTAAAGTTTAAAAATTCTAAAATTGAGCAAAGTTTTAAAAAACTGAAATCATACTTTTGTAACGAATGGCACTTAACCAGTCAGTCTGCCCCCTCGATGTCCGCCCGCGCAAACCCCTCCTCACTTGTAGAGTACTGTAACGTCGTGGAAATAAATTGAAGGTGTACGCTAAGCTAATTATTAAAGAATGCCTTATTACTGTACTCTAATCAAATGTTTATTTTACGACAACATTCAAAAGATCATTGGATAGAGAAAAAATATTCGTTACAAGTGTTCGTTTGATACAGCCAGCTATTTCTGTTTCATATTGGTGTCTGCCTAGGAGTCCGCTCCTTGCTTCTTTTTCCAGTCACCTGTTGGGTACCGCCTCAGGAGTCTCGTCGGTATGGATCCGGAGGCTCACGCCTTGTGCTTCCTTCCTATATCCGTCCCTAACGTGTCGCAGGTCAATCGTCGGAGTCGATCGGGGTCCTCCCCTTCTTCCTTCGTCCACAGGGTTCAGTTACGGGAATCTCTCGTGGTAGTCTATCAGGAGTCCCTCCGGAGTCTCTTTGCTCCTTCCTTCGTCAGTAGGCTTCTCTCTCAGAATCTATCGTCGGAGTCTGTCTGGAGTCCCTTCCTCCGTCCGCAGGGTTCAGTTACGGGAATCTCTCATGGGAGTCTATCAGATGTCTTCTCTCTCTTTCCGAAGTCCACTCTTTTAAACTCTAGGGGCGGGTTTACTCCACGCCCCTCATCAATCCCCATTGGCCAACCTCAGGGTTTTGCACCCGGCACCAACGGTCTTGCACATCATCCATTCGTGGGGAGATGATAAAAGTCCGGTCCCTCTCAAAGGTTCCCGGCGACAAGGGCCCGGCTGACATCTGGCACTTCAAACACCTCGCCGCCGCCTGCAGAGGCGCCAGCGTTCAAGACGTACAATCACTACCCATGAATAGAAAATAATGCTGCGATGCCCGGCCCATAGTGTCCGCCAGTCACACCGTCGCCGATGGTCCAGCTGTCTGATACAACACAATACCACCAAAGCCACGTGTTCCCCGGCTGTGGATACGTTTATGAATAGAGGCCCTTTCTCCATTGTGACGACATCACAGTACTAACTGGTTTTTTTATGTAATTGTAATTGTGCTCAATTAGAATGGGCCACTAATTAAAATTGAGTTAGCCGCCGTAATAATCTTTGAGTGCTGGTTATACTTTATTATAATAATTAACAAAAATTTTCAAAAACAAACTATTAATATTTTAAAAAGTTGAAAGTATCTACGTTTAATAAATAATTCCTCTTTAAAAGAGCTCAAAACAGAATATTATTCTAAGATGCTACTGTATACCATATTATATGTTCCGTCAGGTGCAAATATGTGAAGATTTCAGGCGTTGGACACACGCGAACAGGCTACATACAGTGGCGTAAACGGTGCCATGCACCGGGTCCCTCAAGTTCAGGGGCGCCCTCGGACCCTGACCGCCGAACTTGCGATAATTTCTCCTAAATTTAAGATTTTAATGTAAAAGGTTGCAAAAAAAAAAAAAAAACTGTTATCATGGCAATTTAGTTGAAAGTAATTCTGAAATTGTAGGGTCCCCTAAATTTGTCTCGTTGTATATTTAGTTTTGTAAACTTTAAATATTAAAAAGTTCATATTTTCAATTTTTTTTTTTTTTTTTTTTTCATTTTTCTATAAACTTACTTAAAAATAAACTGCTATTGAAAGTTTCATGAAAAATCGTACCGTATATTAAAAGGGGTGTTAACTTTTTCTGGAGGGCAGAAAATATAAACAATATTCAAATACATATAACTCTTTTGAATTAAAATTAAATAATTCGAATCTTTTACACATTATTTATAAAGGAAAGAGGCTTCAGAAAAGTGTAAAATGCTTAAAATATAATTATAATTTTAAAAATTATAAGCATATGAAAATAAGAAATTTTTTATAAGAAATATTAATTAAGTTTTACTGCGCGCACGCTATTTTCTACAATAGTAGCCTTTCATGCATAAAACTTTATAGAATTATAAAATGTATCATACACTTTAAGCCCTAGTAAATTAAGAGTAATATGTCTTTTGTATTTCAAAATAATAGAAAAATATTAAAAAATTTGAAAACAAATTTTAAATTTTAAAAAAAATATAATTAATTATTTTTTTTAAATTTATTACGGTGTAATAAGGATACATTTAACTTTATAAATCAACTTATTGCTAGAAAATTAAAGCTAATACTTTTGAAAATAACATGCGCGCAGTAAAACTTAATAATTCTTATAAAAAAAATTCTTATTTTCATATGCCTGTAAATTTTAAAATTATGATTATATTTTAAACATTTTACACTTTTCTGAAGCCCCCTTCCTTTATAAATAATGTATAAGAGATTCGAATTATTTAATTTTAATTTAAAAGAGTTATATGTATTTGAATATTGTTTATATTTTCAGCCCTCCAGAAAAAGTTAATTACATCATAATACACCTACAAAAGAGGCAATCCCTCCTCTGCTCTTTTGCCGAGTCTTTTTCAGCGCGTTTTTCACGTAGTGTAAAAAAAAGCGCTATTAAGACGCAAATTTCGTCTTTGTCCTCGTCTTCGTTCTATATTTTGTCGTACCTTTTTCTCAGCCAATAATTAACCGATTGACCTCGGGTTTTCGGCATTGGGTCGCATTTGTGCCCTAGATGAGCCGAATCATATTTAAATTTAATAATTTTAAATTTAAAAAAAAATTATTTTTTTTTTAAGAGTACTATTTTCTGTTAGTAAAAGGTTCATTTGTTGCATTCAACATGTGAAAAGCGCTCTAAAATTACTTGGCCATGCCAATGATTGATATAGTAAAGTTTTTCCATCCTCTTCAATAAACACACATTAATTATGTGGCCAAACTGATCTTTAATTTAACAATTATTAAAACATATACACACGACATCACAAAACGGAACGACACTTAACGAAACTAACAGAGTTCTGATCTTCCGCGCAACTCGTTTGCGCAGCTCACGAAATCCTTCTTCAAATTCCCGAAGGGATTATTTAACGGCCGATCTGGAATGATTTAAGAGATTCTTACTCCTTCCCCCAATGGAAAAGCATCCGTCTGAAGACGATGCGTTTGAAAATAGACTAAAAAAAGACGGACACAATTTAGAGAGAAATAATTGAAAATTGGTTTGCGCGCAGAGCCCCAGATAATATAACTCCTCGGAGACACATAAATATACATATATTACCGAAAACTACATAATAGAAATAGAAATTTCACAAAAAAAAAAAAAAAAACCCAAGAGAATACATAGAACGAATACTCTACATGCCTATTAATTAACTTTTTCTTTTACTATACTTCTAAAAAGAACCTTTAGTGAATATATATAAAAAAGAAGCAAACAAAAACCCTACACAGAAATTCTAAGTCTGGAAAGTGCATCTGCTTTGCCGTGAGCACTACCCCTTCTATAGGAAACTTTAACATTGTATCTTTGTAAGGCCAATGCCCATCTGGTCAATTTTGCACTGTGATGAGCACTATTGGTAAGATATGTCAAAGGGTCATGATCTGAAATGACCTGGATTTGTGACCCAAAGATCCAAGTGTCAAAGTTACGAAGCGCCTCTAACACGCGCTCGATCGTGGACCACTTCATTTGGGCCAAAGTCAGTTTCTTGCTACCCTGCCAAGGCGGGTTGAAGCTGTGTTGCTCGCCAAAGGTGGGCCAACTCGTTATTGATAAGTGACAAAACATTATGACAGGTGGTCATAATGTTTTGGCACATGAGTGAAGATACTGTTTGAAACTATTACGGTTGCATTGCTGTTGACTCATTTATGCTTTCATTTAACTCAGTGTTTTGAAGTACAAAATAGGTTTTTAATAATATTAACATTGCTATTTATCATTGGATTATAAGTTGATTCTAAGAGAATTAAAGTAATGGCAACTATTCAAATTTAGCAGCTTTTTAAACTTCTGTAAAAGAAATCTGAATAGACAAATTTATATTTTTTGAATAGCTATATTATCAATGATAAATTTATAATTTGATTCTTATTTTTTAAAGCAACATTGAGTATCAATTTCATTGTTTTCTATTTTAATGAATATGCATTATTAAGCTTTAGTCATTATATAATTATTGCTATCTATGAGTAAATCCTAATTTGATTCCAACACATTAAAAGTAAAGGCAAGAATTGCCAAACCATTTTGATGAGGAAATGTAAATTTTTCATTTAAAACTTAAATTCAATATGGAGTAATGTTGTGTTTACAGTAAGATTCTCACAAATTGTTATTAATTTTTCTTATAAAGCATAGTACTTTTAAATCAAGTACTTTATGATGTGTTTTTATGTAAAAAAAATCTGTTAACTTTCACTTATTTAAATTTTCATTCATATAATTTACTTATTTAAATTATGATCTTTAGATAAAATAATTGAATTTAAATTAAGCTGTAAATTAACTGTAGCACAAATTTTTCAACATTTATTAGTCAGTAGACTAATATGTAAATACCGAAAACTTATATAAATTTACGATCTAATTTTGAATATATTTCTTTTAAATATTTAATTCCTTTTTTTAACTTTATGTTATAAGTGCAACATGCACTTGTCCTGCAGGGGACACTCCAGCATTTTGTAAGCAGGTGTTTGCAACGGTTTGTGTTCCAACGGAAAAATTACAGACTTGGCACCAGCCGAAACCAACAAAGATGATTTCTGCTAAAGTGGAGACGATGGTGCTACTTGGCATACAGCTGGTTTGCGGGTAGATAGAGAAAGTGCCCAGATGGTTCAGGATGATTGAAATGGCAAGACTCTTAGGGGATTATTCTCGTTTGGAAGTGCGAGCCGTGATATAATTTTTATGGGCCAAAAGTGTCCGCATCTGCAATGAGCAGACAACATGTTACAAAATTCTCACTCTTTTCAATCTGGCAGACAGGATATCGAAAGCCGCAATTTTATAGGGAGCAGCCGGTCAAGTTTTTCAATGACAGAAATCATCACGGCACGAATTGAAGAAATGATTTAAATTGATCAACGGGTAACTCTGCTTGAAATTTCATCAGAGCTGGGACTGAACTATGGTAGCATGCAGTATATCGTTTTCTGATGTGCCGCGATATTGGAATGAGATTGGTTCAATGAACAAGGACCTGATTTCTACCAAGACGAGTTAAACAAGTAGGTTCTGCATTCTCTCTGATAAATACCTAAATAGATTTGGTAATTATGTCGAAATGTGATAGGCGCATATGCCTTTAATTCCCTTTTTGTATTTTCTGTCTATTGTTAATAAATATTTTTTATTCTCTTAATGATTTGTGGATTTTATAGATGAATCTGTTTTACAATTTTAAGCTTTTTAAAATAATTTCGTACATAAAATATTAAAGTTGATGGGGAAGCATTTAATTCATATATATTTATCCTCTGACATAACATATATCAACTTCATGAATTGCATATTTTATAATAGTATGGCTGACCAGTGACAGATATTTGAAATGATCCTGTAATTTTGTGGTTTGATTTATCAATAATACTATAGAAAGTTCTTAATTTTTTTCCATTGTACTTGTATGCTATTAGCTGGTATACCCGTTCTTCACATGGGTGTGAATTTATGTGCATCAAAAATGTTATGCGTGAATTTTCTCATTTTTTTCCAGTACTTCAGTATTTAGAGATGAAAAGTAACAATTTTCTATAAAATGTATTATATTTACATCTATTTTGCCTACCTACACTTAAAATTCAAATTAATATTTTATTCCATTGTCGATCAGTTCTTTGATGAAAATGAATTTTATTTTTATAATGTATTGCATTTAAATATTTTATACATATAAAGATATCTGAAATGATTCTAATAAAATAACATTCTCTATCTTTGACTGTCTGATTTACTTAGCAATTATCATTTAAAAGTGCTTGGAAATTTTTTTAGAAATGACTTTTTTAAGTAATAAAAGAAAATACTATTTTGCTATTAAAGTAAAAGAAATTTATTAGATTAATATATAATTTATAGGAATTCTTAAATTTATTGTAATTATTATGCAAGTTATTGAATTATATGGACAAGCTCTATCGTAAAGCTTACTATGGGGGCGCTACTGTCATTAGTACCCTTTTCTTCTTCCGGTTAATGCAAAATCTCCATTGCTTTGAGCTAAAAAAAAAATTAACAAGGTATATTTTAGAAAAGATACTGAAATAAATACTATAAAATCCTGAATTTGAAATCTACAGATCATCTTCTATTCATATAGTTCAAAAAAAGTTTAAAAAACTTGCATTAAAAGTTTGAAAAACTCAGTTGAATTCCGATGTTTTCCCATAGATTAACATTACACCGGAAGTAAGTGAGGGTTCCACTCAATGTTGTTGTTTACAAAGTAGAGCTTGTCCATACAAAGTGCATAATCAGGGCCAGCCATCTTGGGGGAGGGGGGGAGGGCAGCATGATCAATAACTAAAATGCATTTTTTCACAAGAAAACTCGACAACATTCGTTTACAAAATGTAAATTTTAACACAAGCATTGTTATTGTAGATCTCTGAATTTTTCCAATCATGCAGACTTAATTGATTCGCACTACCGCAAAATGAGGCATATAAGAAAAGGTTTCAAATTCTGAAGAACATTCCCTCTTATTAGGTGTGTCTCGCTACCGCCCCATCAATGATACAAGGCCCAGGTAGCTACAGGAATTTTGGACATGTGTGAGCAAAAAATTTTAAAATATAATCGCTAGTCTTATTAACCGAGTTCCATTTTATGTTTATAAAATCATCTGTCACCACGTCTGTCCGTCGTACCCTCCTGCATCCAACGGTCACATATCCGCATTACAGTTGTTTGGTTTCGTCCAACACGACTACCGATTTACCTGAAAGTTAATCCACAATCTCGGTAGGCCACTATCCTTCCTCTGTCGAACTCGGATACTTGATCAAAAGCTGATCGCTGTTTTCTACGAGACATAACTAATCGTTTTTTGAAAAAACCACAAGAAAAACACAATTGCCGAACTTGAAATCGTCGAAATCTCCAAGCATTAAATAACGCTTTGAGGTGGCGCCACAGGCGTGCGTGATGTGTGTCTGAGCTGAAATTCTAATCATATTCATATCTCACCTCCACTAATGCAAGTTGTAAATTTCATGTTATTTGCGTGCTTCCTTCAGGGTGTTGCATTTACGGTGGCCAGCAGTGTATTAATATATTCAATTATTCACCGCAACTTGTAATAAGAATGGAGAATGAACAATCTGCTAGATTTACAGGCTACAATGGGTGTTCTGTTTGCCATGTTCAATTTTTGATGAATCAAAATTTTTATAAATAAGGAAATGTGTCGTGATATATAACCTCCCCTAAGATTATCATCTCCCCCTCTACCGTTACTTGTTTCTGGACGTGTAGGCGGATTAACGAATTCAAGAGACATCATTACAAATCACTATATTTATTGATACCTCTTAATCAAGGAAAGTTACAAACGCACGATTCAAATTTAAGAACAATAAAACACAGTGGAGTATGAGAAGGGGTTACTACGGAATCGGAACTGAATACACGAAAGATCAGCACGTACAATCACGGCCAAAACACGTACACGTATTTACTAATTTCCAAATCACTAACCTAATTCTTGTACTTCGGCAGGTCCGTCGTGGTGAATAACTTAATGCTGGCTGGATCGGATAAAGGCTAGGATCCACACTCGACTTTCCAATTTCAATCTTCAGCTCTTCAGCTTAGCCCATCGCGTCACTACTCACTAAATCTGTCAACAACTGCGTGTTGATTTACCGATGCTTCAATTCATTTTACTTCAAAAATCTAATTCTTCACTTTACTACTCTCTCTCTTTCACCGCGTTAACTCGCGAAACCAGAACTTATATAATATCTCTCATTTGCATAAATCACGCTTTGGCTCCCGGTGGAGATTGGTTGAAATAAATAAAACTTTAAAGAATTATTGAGGAGGTTAGTGAAACCGTACAGATCCGTCACAAATGTAATGACTCAAATTGATATTTCAAAGAGAGAGAGAGAGAGAGTTATACTTGTGTGTGTCATTCAATTCTTAGCATTTAATAATCTCACACTTTGTGGAAACCATGAAATAATATGAACGGCTAATAATGGAATTTCTTTTAGTTTAATCGAGTTAAGTAAATATTACCCTGTGTTAATATATCATGTAAGCAAAATAAAAAAGATTAAAAATAGAATGGTGCATCACCTAGCAAGTTTTAAAGAAATCCGGTAAAGGAATTTAGATGTTACTTCTATAACACTGCAATATTGATACAGTTATTGCGCAAATAAATTTAGAAGTATACCAAATATTAATTCTGATTTCAAAACCTGCGAAAAACATGAATTAGAAAAAAGTTCCAAGACTTTTGTAAAGTTTACAACAAAGATGAAGATGAAATCAGTTAGCAACGGAATTTGATTTTGAATGTAAGAGATTTAAATAACACACAAAATGTATTGCAATACTTGCTAAATAAATATAATTAGTTATTTCTACATGTATTGTTTTAATACTTTTCTCCTAAGTTGCAGTTACTGTAGCAAGTGTTTAGAGCTCTTTCAGCATATTAAAAAGTTACCTTAAATCATATATGTGTACAGAAAGCTTAAATGCACTTGCTATATTAAGCATCAAACGAAAAAAAATCTAAAGTTTTATAAAAATAACATCTCGCAATAAATAAACATGTGCATGGGTATGCGACACTTGGATCACAAGTTATTATTAATGCGGTTATGTACTATATTAAAAATTTACATTACAATTTTTAATAAATACTTTTTTTATATAAAGTGCCAAAAACATGTCGATCTACTTTTTTTAAAAAAATTATACAATAATTAAGGGAATGTATCATCAGAAAAAGTGGAATAATTTTCAGAGAAATTCAAATAATCATCTTCAGTTTTTTAAATATATATTTTTTATTGAATTACATATTTATAAAAGTAATAGTATGATTTTTGTATAAACAATAGATGGTTCCAAAATACAATTTAAACTTGAAAAAAGTTTACTTTAAGTAGTGGCATAACGGGAAATAATCGACCCCCCCCCCCCGCAAGGTCAGGACTTGGGCCCCATGCCGGATCTTATACAATATATACTTGCTAGAAAAAGTCTGCGTTCACCTACTACTGCTTACATTAAAAACGAAAAAAATTTGAAAAACCGGAATTTGAAAACTTTTTTAAAATTAAATTTTATTTAGTTTATTCCAAGTATTGAGAATAACAAAAGTAAACTCGGTTTGCTTTCATAGCTTTGAAAATAAGGACAGGTTTGTAGCGATACCATCAAAAATCAAGTAGAAAAAGTCTGCGTTCACTGTTTTAGTAGTAACTATGAAAATTATTTAAAAAGGATAACGAGCTACTATTTCATAGCTGGTTGGATACCCTGTGTTTTGAAAACTTCCTGAAGTCGTTTCGGCATTGAATTAACAAGTGTAATGGTTTCTTCAGAGCTTATCTTCTCTCATTCGTCCTTAAGAACATTCTTTTCCAGCAAGTGTATATACACTGCTGGCCACCGTAAATGCAACACCAAGAATGAAAAGAGGATAGCACAACAAAATTTATTTTGTCGTTAATATGTGGACCAAGTAGCAAATGATTAAATTTATAGACTTCTGAGAAGTGTGGTTTCTGCCAGAATCAGTAGCCAGAGTAGCCGCCATTGTTGGAGATCACCGCTGCCACACGCCTCGGCATTGATTCAAAGAGACTTTGGATGTGTTCTTGGGTACAGCAGACCAAGCAGCTTCAACACGTTTCCAAAGTTGATCTGGTGTGGCAGCTGGGGGTGTAATCTGGGTCAATCGTTGAGAAACCATGGACCATATGTTTTCTATCGGTAAAAGATCCTGAGAGCGAGCCAGCCAGGGAAGCAATTCAATCTGGTGATTGACGAAGAACCTTTGAACAATGCGTGCCAAGTATGGACGCCCATTATCCTGTTCAAATATGGCTGTGGCCAAGCCCTGAAGGTAAGGAAGGACAACTGGCTCCAACTCCTCGGAGATGTAGCGCTGACTGTTAAAAGTACCGGCAATGCGTACTAGAGGAGTGTGAAAGTGATATCCAATACCGCTCCATACCATAATACCCGGTGTAGGACCAGTGTGGCGGTGCATAACGCACCTATTCAACATCCTCTCTCCACGGTCTCCAGACTCGAATCCGACCATCGTGGTGTTGCAGACAGATGCGTGACTCGTCAGTAAAGACAACTTCATTCCATTCTGCTGCCCATATCCTTCTTTCATCGCACCATTGGCGGCGGAGACGTCTGTGGTTCTGCGTCAAGGGTCGACCAAGCAATGGACGTCTTGCGGACAGACCACACTGTGGTAAACGGCGTCGAATGGTATGCGCAGACATTGAATGATGCGTTACAGACTCAATGTGCTGTGCTATGGTTCGTGATGTGACTGAGCGATCCGTCACTGCCATGCGCACAATTTGCCTGTCCTCACGTGAAGTGGTGACTGAGATGGATGCGATCGACCACGTCTGTCCGTCGTACCCTCTTGCATCCAACGGTCACATATCCGCATTACAGTTGTTTGGTTTCGTCCAACACGACTACCGATTTCCCTGAAAGATAATCTACAATCTCGGTAGGCCACTATCCTTCCTCTGTTGAACTCGGATACTTGATCCAAATTGATCGCTGTTTTCTACGAGACATAACTGGTCATTTTTTGAAAAAAACACAAGAAAAACACAATTGCCGAACTTGAAATCGTCGAAATCTCCAAGCCTTAAATAGCGCTTTGAGGTGGCACCACATGCATGCGTGATGTGCGTCTGCGCTGAAATTCTAATCATTTGCATATCTTACCTCCACTAATGCATGTTGTAAATTTAATGTTATTTGAGTGCTTCCTTCAGGGTGTTGCATTTGCGGTGGCCAGCAGTGTAAAAACATAAAGGATTGCCAAACCATAACATAATGTACCTTTATACATCACGTAAAAATATTTAATATTAAACTTTTAACTGAATACAAAATAAACCGGAGTCTGAGTAAACGAAGTTATTTATGTATAATATTAGAGAGTATTTATAATATATTTTAAAACTTGAAATCTCTAACGATAGATAACCTGGTAACTTCAATAAAAACGAACACAAAGAAAGACACGAACACTGTAAAATAATTTTAGATTTAAAATTCTTACAAAAGAAAAAAGGTATGACTTACCTGATTCTTGATTTCTGAATCCCGGGATGAACTTGACCTAAAATTTGATAACTGGTTAGCTTAAATACTGCAACTTTTGATAAGGAGAGTTGTTTGTATAAAGCAAAAATGATTTCATGAAAAAAGAAATAGAAAACTGATACATTCCATTATATTATCTTCTTATTATGCTTCATTTGATTGAATACTCATAAATCTATTATCAAATGTTTTCATTTAAAATGCTCTCTGTCCTTTTCCGAGTTTTGTAATACTATTTTACTTCGATAAAGCATGACAGATGTACGTTATTTGCTGAATGAAATTGAAACACGTGGGAGGAAGCTACTAAAGAAGCCAATAATTTTCTCTGCTGCTTCTTAAAAAGTAAATCGTGTCTTCTTTTTCTCCTCCCTACTGCTAATATAATGTATCTTACACTATTAAAATTCGAAGGTAAACAAACGTATGTATGTATGTATCTATCTATCTATCTATCTATCTATCTATCTATCTATCTATCTATCTATCTATGTGCGTCTATCTTCTCACGAACAGCACCACGCAGAAAGTCGCGGAAGGTACCAAAAGATCGGGAATTTTCCGGGGAAGCCGTATTGCCTATTTATATTCCGATATTGTAATTAGTTAAAAAGATATTAATTAAAAACCTTAAAACGCCGAATTATTTTACTCCTGCCGGTTGCTTACTTGGTGGAACTTCCCTTCCGTTTCGGCCGAGCGGTAATCTTACGTTTTCCACCATATTAAAATTGTCATCCGATTTTCGGTGTCGAAATTAGACAAAAAATAATTACAGAATCGGAAAGATCATTTATTTCGCCACAACACGGTGTAATTTTTTTTGTAAAATAACGATATTTTCTATTTTTTTCGAATTTTTTAAAATAGTGTTAAAACAGATGCGTTTTTATGAAAATTATTTCTAAATCGTTGGGTATGAATTACTTTTCGTGTTATTAAATCGATATTCTACACTAATTAACTTCAAGCCTTTCTCTTTTAGATCCATTTATTTAAAAAATAAAATTTCCAAAACTTTTTTTTTAAAGAATTTTTAAAAAGTAGTCTTAATTTTTACTTCACATTGAATAACTTCGTCATTTATGAAGATAATCTCACAAAACCTTTTTTCCGTGTGTACAGTAATATTATCCGTAACATATACGAATATTGAAAAAATTGCTTCAAAATTACGGATTTTAAAAAACATTTTGTGATTTTCGTAAACTTATGTTTTTCTGAGAAATAAATTAAAAAGTAGTAATTTCTACATTTTTTATTTCAAAGTACGTTATTTTTGCAAATAGCTGGTGATGTTTGAGAGCATTAACGTAAAAATTATGCTCTTAAAATGAAGGTAATGATTTTTAAAATAATTTAAAATACGCGATTTTACACCAAACATTGGTTAACTGCGCTTGTGGCAGAGTGCGCAGAGCTCCCGCTACACTCAAGACTATAACTGCAGCACTACCGTGCGTGGTCAAAACGAAGGAGGGTGTACGCCTCGCAGAAACCCACCGGTCGATCTTTTCATACTTGTATTAAATTTTTTCTCCTAATTTAAAGACACTCTAAAGGCTTTGCGCATGCGCGAGAATCATTATTATTATTTTTTTCCCCTCTGTTTAACGCTCAGCGGCCAAGGTCAAACTTGCTGTTGCAATATTTTTTCCGTTATTCATTACTAGATTAATTATGTAATGCCAACACTGTATAATCTGTTTTTTTCTGGATAAAACGATAGATTATAGTTTTCTGGACTATACTTTAGCTACCAGTATATAAGGATTCATTGGCAAATGAAAATACCACACATACACACAAACCCTTTTTATTATTTTTAGCTCTAAGAAAATAATTATTGTTAAAATAATGAATATGCTTGGTTTTTCGTAATATATTATATCAGAACGTTTTCTTTGTTGCTTTAAATATACATTTTTTTAAGTAAAAAAGAATTGTTTTCTGTAAATCATTAATCGAAATTTTTCAATCGTTACGTATAAGGATTTCTTATAACTATGATAAGTAAACCATCTGAACTAAAAAGATTCATACTTTGCTCTTTTAATATCAGTGATTGAATAAATTAAATACCAAACATCATTTATTTGTTACGATGCGGATTTTTTTTCCAAAATAATAATACTTTGCCTATTTTATCATTTCTTCTAAAATGAATAAATATCGATGCATTTAAATGAAAATTATTTTTAAAAAAGTCATTGATCATTTAGAATCAATGATTAAAAAAATAAAATGCCAAAAAAAAAGAATTTTATAGGAAAAAAAACAACTTTTTTTTTTTACAAAACAATGATGTTTTGCATATTTTATGAGTTTTTCTCATATGAATCAATATCGTTGAAGTGAGTGGGTGATTTTAAAATTCACCCTGTTTGCCTATTCGAGAATTTTTGGTGACGGACCTCGAAATTTTTAACCATTCTCAAGTGACGAGGACGACACCTGAGCTTTCACCCATCTTTAATAATTACCACACCACACCAACGCAAGAACAAATTTCGGAAAAGGGAGTTTTTATGACATAGTTAAAGAAATCACTCACATCGCGCGCATACACACACACACACAAGTGCTATCGGCCTGAGGGGAAAACACGAAATTTCCATGGGGATGAAATTATTCACTCAGGCAAAGGAAAGAATTGAAAGTGAGTGGGTGATTTTTAAATTCGCATTGTTTGCCTATTCAAGGGTTTTTGGTGACGGCCCTCGAAATTTTCAACCATGCTCAAGTGACGAGGACGACACCTGAGCATTCACCCCACCACACCAACGCAAAAACAAATTTCGAAAAAGGGAGTTTTTATGACATAGTTAAAGAAATCACTCAGATCGTGCGCACACACACAAGTGCTATCGGCCTGAGGGAAACACGAAATTTCCATGGGGATGAAGTTATTCACTCGGTAAAACGAAAGAATTGGAAAGTGAGTGGGTGATTTTTAAATTCGCACTGTTTGCCTATTCGAGGGTTTTTGGTGACAGACCTTGAAATTTTCAACCATGCTCAAGTGACGAGGACGACACATGAGCTTTCACCCATCTTTAATAATTACCACACCACACCAACGCAAGAACAAATTTCGAAAAAGGGAGTTTTTATGACATTGTTAAAGAAATCACTCACACCGCACGCACGCGCACACACACACACACACACAGGTGCTATCGGCCTGAGAGAAACACGAAATTTCCATGAGGGTGAAGTTATTCACTCGGTAAAAGCCCGTGCAACGCCGGGCTAAGCGGAGAGGAAAGAAACAAAGAAATCAAAGTAATTTCGGAAAATAATATTGGAAGTGCTGAATTTGTGAAGATTGAGTGAATATTAACGTCATACTGTTCAGCTACACGAGGCCTTTTGGGGACGGTCCACGTAATTTTGAACCATCATCAAGTGACGCGGACGACACCTGAGCTGGCACCCCTTCTCCTAACTACCACACCACACCAGCGGGTGGACGTTTGAACTCTCGACAGATTTTACGTGCATCGCTCCCCAACACTGCGGGTCTTCAGTGGTACTAGGATCGAGAATTTGTTAAGAGAAGGGAAAATGTTAAGCAACAAAGCCATGACACGCACTCACGGGACATGCACTCACATCGTACGCGTGAAACCCCACAAAAGTGTTGGCGTTAGAATAAAAGGAAGAAATTAACATGGGTATTAAGTTATACCCTCGGTATAAGCCCGTGCAACGCCGGGCCATGAAAGCTAGTACAATAATAATAACAGTGTTTAATTTTTGTATCTAGCATTTTATCTGATTCTCCGTCTGACTTATGTTTTATTTGTTAGTAATTTAGGTTTAAAAAGAAAATACACTAAAGAAAAGTAACTCTCGTCGCCTGATTACAGCAAATAAAAAAAAGTTTTTTGATTTGGCTGTAGTGTTAAAGATATCTAATGAGCGTATGGAAGTTTGATTATGAATGACGTTTTTGATCGCTGATTGGAAAATCGCTTAAAACTTCGATTTTAAAAATGTGAAGCGAATTTTGAGAAAATCTACGTTCATGGCGTCAGTCAAGATTTGGGCTCCCTAGAAGCCTTGGGCTTCCCCCGCAGTGCGAGGGTTGCGGGGTGCACGTTAAGCAACTGACTTAAAGATATTGTTCCTTTCATATTAGAGTGAGTTAATATGAAAGTTTTTCATTAATAATAAATATTTATCCATTGGTGAAAATGAATTTTATTTTTACAACACAATGAATTTCAAATTAGATGGAAAAAATACAATATTATATACATATATAAATGAATATTCACATAAAATTTTCATTCACAGTTAAATTAAAAATGTATCATGTAAACCAAACAAATATTTCTGCACAGTTTCAGTAATGGATAACATTATTCATATAAAAATAATTGAATTTAAAACAACAGCGAATCCAAAGATTACTGTGTTAGACATTCCATAAACTTTTCAGGTCATAAAATTAATTAAATTTATTTCAGCCGCAGCATTCAAAAATAAGAATCTTTAAAACAAGAAAAAAAATGTACAACCAGTCAAAACAAATAATTTCCAGTAATTAAGGTGTTTTTTTAAAAAAATTGGGATAAGTGTTTTTAAAGCTAAAAAGTACCCTTTTAAAAAAATATTTTTTGGAGACAGTAACAGTAGAAATACAATTTATGCTTTATATTCAAATTATATTAAGTTGATTTTGAAAGCAAAAAGTCAGTTTGACCAGCTATTATTTCACTATTTGAAAGAAAAATTAAGAATTTAAGTTTTTCAAACTCATAAGATGCCCAATTTTTAAAATTTTTTAGTCATTATAGTGATTTATGTTTAATAGATTATTGTGAACAAAAGTTGGTATGGATTTGAAAATCTATTTTCTTGTTGATTTGTAATAATTATTTTTCTAGCTTAATTTGGAAAAAACACAAGATTTTTAAAAATATGACCAGACCTAAATCTATACTAACTTTTATAGAACATACATTATAAAGTATCGGGATGTCTTCAGAAACAGGGGCTTTCTCAAGCATCAAATTACGCCAAAAACGCCAAGCAGCGCGAGTATGATTCAAATGTGGCTGCCCGTCTGTTGGATTTTCTTATGTCTGACTGCGTCACTAAGTTAGAGTAAAAGAATTAGAAATTGTGGGCTTCCACCACAAAAAAGATTTCGAAATACAATTACACCTTTTAAATAGAATACATGAAATGAATTTTTAATATTTGTTTTGGGCTTATTTCAGGTTAGAAATTTTGAACTACTCTTTGAACAATATTTTGATTTTAGTTGAAAAGATTAAGATATAAGTAATTTGTTTGTATATTAAGCGCTCAAAAAAAGAGTTCCTTTACACATATAATTCTTTTTTTTTTTAAATAAAATTTCTAATTTTCTTTTGAAATTATTGGTATTTTTGTAAAAGTAAGGAGATCTCGTTATATTTAAACAAGAAATAAAAATTGTTGAAACAAATTAAAATAGTATTAAATATATAAATAAACTTAAGTTTTAAAATTTTTTCTCTCTTATCTTTATTTATTATTACATACTATGTTTACTTTCTATAAATCTATTTATACATATAAATATATATATATTTACATTTTATTTTTTTCAATAAAACTTTTTTCTAGTTACTGTGTTTTTTCATACACTGTTATTTTTAATATTTTTACGATTAAACTTTTTTTTATAAATGCTATATTATATATATTTATATGTTATTATTTCTAATATCTTCAAAAAACTATTTTTCACTACTGTAACTGCCTCTTACGTCATTACTTGGGGTAACCAAAAGTAATTAATAGAATCTCGGGGTAAATTAATATATTTAATGGCATAAGATAGCACAGTTACAAGAACAGACACTTAGACAATTACAAAACAAACATTTAGAGAAAATAAGTGAAAATAAGTAAAGTTTACATAGTCCAGGATTGGACATCGAAACAGGAGAACGCACGCTTGTCCAGATCCAAACTCTCTCTGACGATACTACAGTGTTTCGTACAGTCACACTTCCGGTCCAAGACAATACTCTAATGGCGGCACCTACATTTCGGTCTTGGAACTATACCGTGCGTTACAGACTCCCCCTCTGGTTCCGTTGACGTCTCGGCTCGGAAACAGGAGATACTCTTTTTTTTTGGGCGTCCTCTTTTCCTTAGAGGAGCCACAAATCCAGTGTTCCTTTCCATTTCAGGCTCTTGGTAGTCCTTTAAGGCAGAAATATGATAAGTTCCAATTACTTGGTCAGGGTTGGCTGGGTAGGCAATCTCATATGTTACTGGTTATCTCAAGGTGAGGATGAGGTAAGGACCTTCTCTCTTGGGCATGAATTTCCTACTCCTGTTGTTACGGCTTATGGGATGAATGGTCACCCAAACTTTGTCACCAGGTTTATAAAATTTTTTCGTCGTCGTCGATCGAAGTTTTCCTTTTGATAATCCTGTTTCTGCTCAACTCTATCTTTGACATCCAAGATGGAATTGGCAAACCTTTTGAGGTACGGAGTGATTTCCGGTACAAAGTTATCATTATCAATAACTTGTCGAATATCATGCCTGATATCGTTCGATGTTCTCAACTGTCTTCCAAATTGTAAGTACGCAGCCGTGTGCCCTGTAGTGTCGCATACTGAAGTATTCATTGCGAAACGAATTAGAGGTAACTTATCCTCCCAAGCCGAATGCTCCTCCCCCACCAGAATCGCTAGTCTAGGCTTCAAGTCACGATTTTTACGTTCCGATGGGTTCGCTTGCGGGTGGTAGACGGGGATGAGGTCTTGCGTAATATCTAGCAAGTCACAAGTTAGCTGCATGACAGCACTTATGAACTGTGGCCCGTTGTCACTTATTAGTCTTCGTGGAAGACCATATCTTAGGAATACTTCAATTAGTGTTTTGGAACAATTTTCAGCAGTGGCTTCAGCAAGAGCAAAGAGTTCTACCCATTTGGTACTTGTATCTTCAACAATAAAGATCCACTTCTTGCCAGTGGAAGTTTCCGGAAGAGGGCCAAAGAGATCGATGGCCAGCGTCTCGAACCTTTGGGCGTAGGCGGGTGTTCTCAAGAGTCCTGCTGGTTTTTGGTTTGTTGGTTTATAGCGATTGCATTCAGGACAAGTCTTGATGTAATCTGAGATGAACTTTTTCATACCTGGAAAATAATATCTGGATGCAATCTTTTTGTAAGTGTTCTCTACACCATAATGAGCGGCTGTCGGGGCATCGTGGTACTCTTGAAGGATTCTTTCTCGTTCTTGTGTAGGAACTACAAGTTGAGCTTCTTCTTCTTCACTCTCAGGTGAATACCTATCTAAGATACCCTGGTTCATTAAGTATCCACGACCGGTGTAGTTGGCAAAGTTTTCATCTTTGTCCATGCTCTCAAAGCAGTTAATAATTTTCCTCAGTTCTTCGTCCTCTAGCTGTCCCTTTCGAATATCACTGAACTTCCTGGATGGCATGTCAACAGTGATGGCACACACATCAGAGGCTGCGCCTCGGTGTACGATGGTCTTGACAGCATGTCAGCTACTACGTTAGCTTTTCCTGGGGTATAATCAATCTTCAGGTTGAAGGATTGAATTTTCAAGGCCCATCTTGCCAGACGGCCAGAAGGTGACTTTATACTTAACAGCCATTTAAGAGGTTGATGATCTGACGCGAGGAAGATTTGCTGATTTTCTACGAAGCCTCTAAACTTCTCTAAAGCCCACACTACCGCCAAGGCTTCCCGCTCGGTTGTGGGGTAGTTTCGCTCTGCTGGGATCATCAGACGACTTGCATATTCGATGACATGTTCATCGGCGCCACTTCCTTGGAGAAGGACTGCTCCCAAGGCATAATTACTAGCGTCGGTGCGGATGGTGAAAGGTTTTGATCCGTCAGCTTGCTTCAGTATAGGAGAAGTCATTAAGCGCACCTTCAACGTCTCAAAGGATTCTTGTTGCTCAGGTCCCCAGTGCCACTCCACTTTCTTCTTAGTGAGGCTACTAAGCGGGCGTGCTATGTCAGCAAAGTTAGGGACATATCGACGAAACCAAGAGCAGGTTTGTAGTAAAGATTGGACTTCTTTCACATTGGTAGGGGCTGGAATTTTTTGAATAGCAGAGATCTTCTCTTGGTCAGCTTCAATTCCATCCTTCGTTATCCAGAATCCCAGATATTTCACACGGTCACAGGCAAAGCGACATTTATCTCGGTTTGCATGAAGTTTAAAGACAGAGAGTCTTTCAAAAACTTTTTCGAGATCTTCCAGATGTTTGTCAAATGTTTCTGAAAGGCCAATGATGTCATCTAGATAAGAAAGTGCGAAAACATTTTTCAAGCCACTTCGAAACTTGTCAATTAATCTTTGAAAGGTGGCCGGAGCATTCCGTAGGCCGAAGGGCATACGTAAATAGCGGTAAGTTCCAAAAGAACAAATGAAAGCAGTTTTGTCCTGGTCAACATCAGCAACCTTTACTTGATGGTAGCCTGATTGCAAATCAATTGTTGACATGTAGGATGTCGGTGTAGCTTCATTCAATAGATCATCCATTCGTGGTAAGGGGTAGGTATCCACTTTCGTAACAGAGTTCAACTTCCTGTAGTCGACACAGAGACGTACTTTCCCATTTGGTTTAGGAACAAGTACCACAGGTGCGGCGTAGGGAGACTCGCATTCTTCAATTATATTTTTCTTCAGCAGTTTTCGATTTTTTTTTTTTTTTTTTTTTTTTTTTATTATATTTTTCTTCAGCAGTTCTTCGATCTGTTCCTTCAAAATCCCTTTCTTGATAGGATTCATCCTGTAGAGGAGACGTTGCTATTGGGGGGGGGTGATCACCCGTGTCAATACGGTGCTCGATAAATGGTGTGGGCTCTCTCCCTGGTTGGAAGCATGTCTCATTTTTGTCCAGGAGTTTATTGAGTTTTCTTGCCTGTTCTCGAGATAGATGTTTAGCCTCATCCTCTCGAAGATCGAACGCACTGATTTCAAATCTTTTAAAGTCTTCTTGAAGAATTTGTACTGTTTCCGAGGATTTTCGGAAAAATTCCATTTTCCACCCAGGACGTCAAGAACGATTCCAGCTGCATTGAGGAAATCCAGTCCTAACAAAGTCTTATTCCCTTTTGCTTCAGGTAATACTAGAAATTCTGTTGGAATAACTTTGCCCTCAATATACAGGTCGACGACAGTTCTCAGAGCTGTAATGGTCTGCCGAATTCCATCAGCCATCATAAAGGAAATCACCTTGTTCGTAAAGGTGATGCCGTGCTCTTGTAGGAATTTAAATAGCTTCTCACCTGCAATGGTATGGGAAGCACCAGTATCAGCACATACAGCAATCTTTTCACCAAAATTTTGAGAACAATCCCACTTGAGGGATACAAGTCTGAGTTCAAGTTGAATAACGTCATACAGTTCACTTCTGTTTCCATTTCATTTGTTCTCGTGCAGGTAGGGCACTTTGATTTGACGACTCCAGGAGTCCCACATCCGTAACACTGTATGGCCTTTCTTCCTTCAGTTCTAGAACTTGGGAATCTAGGCACTGTTCTAGAGGGTCCTGGGAGTGGTTATCATGGTATCCTCCAACAGGTTGACTTTTCTTTATTGGAAAGGGTTTCCTGAATTCTTCTTTCTTCTTGAAAGTCTGATTTGGATTATTTTTCATTAGAGGCCTTAGGCTGTCATATGCGTCCAACTTCTCATCCAATTCCAAAGGATCGTTCAAATCAGCCCAAATATCCAGAAAGTGTTCTTTGATATTTGCTGGAGTTTTTCTTTTTATTTGATCAGCAACTATTAGACTTTTAAGTTGATCAAACGTGGTTATCTCCAATTCTTTGATCCAACCTTCAAAATAAGATTCAATTCGAAATAAAAGTCTCGCCATGTTGCATCCGAGTTTTTCTTCTGTTGGGAGAAGTACTGCCTAAACTTATCTCCTGTAACTCGAAATCTTTTGAGAAGCATTCCTTTTACCTTTTCATAGTTTTGAGCATCATTTTCATCTTCTCTTGCGATGAGCTGAGCTATATCAGGTGGCAATGAGCCAATCAGGTATGCAGTCCAAGTTTTTTCAGGAATGTTCAAGAACTTCACTTGACGTTCGAAAATTGTCAAGTATAGACCCATTTCATCTTCCTTTGAGATGAATCTGGGAATAATTTTATTTAACTCAAGCTTCGGGTTTTCTAACTGTTGGCTTACAACAGGTGCTGTGACAGCTTCTGCATTTCAAGTTGAATTCTCAACTTTTCCTGTTCGAATTCTCTTTCTTGTTGTTGGGCCACAGACACAGCTTTTCTGTTTATCCTCCAGTTCCATAACTTTTTGTTTTTCTGTTGTTGTACGTTCTTCTACAATGACGTTGAGCACATCTTTGACGAATTCCTCATCATATCCATCACTTTTGGTTATGAGATCTTTTAGTTCAATATTTTGAGATTGTCCGACGGAGCCAGACTCAATTCTGTTGCCAACATCCTTAAATCCTCTTTTCTGGACCTTCCCAAAAAAGCCATTTTTTGTCGTTTTTTAGTCTATTCCAAATTTAGCAAATTAATGTTCAATTAAAGTTAATGAATTAATATTCATTCAAACTATTAATTCTGAAATCTGGAAATATTATAGTCAAACAATCCTTATGCAATCTGAAAAAAAAATTCTGTTACATATAAAAAAAATACTCTATACTATATGTACACTAGCTGAATGAAAATTCTCTAATTTCAAAATGTGATAATTAATTTACAAATCATATTAATGATATTAAAATAAAACAAATTCTTCAATATCAGCTATCTTCTAATTTAGTACATCAAAACCAAAATAATAATATTTATATAATATTCATTATTAATCAAAAGGAGTTTCAGCAGTTAACATGAAATGGATTAATAAAAACAATTCAAATACGTTTAAATAGAAATACCGTTCATAATTTAATTCATTCACTGAAGTTATCAATAGTACAAACTTGTTTACACTTAGTAGAAGTACTTGAAAATATTTTCCAAAAATTTTAAATAAAAACAGAAATGTAAATACTTTATCAATAACATACAAGGTTTCAAATGTTATATAGTAATACTTCGTAATCAATCATATACTTTCAAAAGAATTATTTTTATGTTAGGCATAAAAAGAACAGAAAAAAAATTATAAGAATTGCAATAATTTCTTGATAACAAAACCATATACGTGTTATTAGCATAAAATTCTTAATTAGGAAGAAAATATGCACTCATAAATAATTAACCTTCAAATAGCTTTAATCAGATCAACCGATAGAATGAAAATTTCGTTTTCAAAAGATTAGGAAAACTGACAAATGAATATCAACTTTAAATTCAATTATGTTTTTTCCTGTAACACACAATATATACTACGAATAATAATAATCTCTTATACACACACACAATAACAGAGCATGAATATTTAGAATAACAACACTTATCTGTTAACAGGTTTTCTGGATGAAAATATTCATTCGCAGGGTGCGAATCCTCTTATTGTCGGGATGACAAACACTTCCACCCTAAGGCTGTGGGGGAAAAGCGAGAGAGAGCTGGGGTCGGGCCGACGTTTGGGCCAATTGTAACTGCCGCTTACGTCATTACTTGGGGTAACCAAAAGTAATTAATAGAATCTCGGGGTAAATTAATATATTTAATGACATAAGATAGCACAGTTACAAAGAACAGACACTTAGACAATTACAAGACAAACATTTAGTGAGAAAAAGTGAAAATAAGTAAAGTTTCATAGTCCAGGATTGGACATCGAAACGGGAGAACGCACGCTTGTCCAGATCCAAACTCTCTCTGACGATACTACAGTGTTTCGTACAGTCACACTTCCGGTCCAAGACAATACTGTAATGGCGGCACCTACATTTCGGTCTTGGAACTATGCCGTGCGTTACACTACTCTTTATTTTAATGTTAAAAATTAATATTTGATTTACACAGATATGCTAATAAAACTTTTAAAAATGAAAAGCTTATTTTGATTGTAAAATTTATTTCAATAAAAATAATTAACAAATTTTTCTTCGTTTTTTTTTTTTTTTTTACTTTTGAACTTTTTTAGATAAATCATTAATAAAACTTTTCAGCTTCTCTCAATTGTTATTTTTTCTATAATTCCCTTGAATCGAATTATGTATGTACTGCTAGTTTTTCTGAGCAGCTTGACCACTAGTCCGTGGTAGCGTAGCGGTCAAGGTCACAAGCTCGTAGCTGGCGTATCACGAGTTTGAGCCTGGTACCGCTGAAACCCGCCGTGCGAAGGAGGCACGTTAAATATGTCGAGGGGTCAAATGTCCTCCCGTTGGTGTGGTGTGGAAGTTAAGAGAAGTGGGTGACAGCTGAGGAGTCGTCCTCATTACATGACCATGGTTCAAAATAATGAGAACCTTCACCAATAGCGCTCGTGCGGCTTTAT